>VSMD01061560.1:0-23935 GCA_008750895.1 Mirza zaza | reverse complement strand
TTTTTGAGACAGAGTCTCGCTTTGTTGCCCAGGCTAGAGTGAGTGCCGTGGCGTCAGCCTAGCTCACAGCAACCTCAAACTCCTGGGCTCAAGCAATCCTCCTGCCTCAGCCTCCTGAGTAGCTGGGACTACAGGCATGCGCCACCATGCCCGGCTAATTTTTTCTATATATATTAGTTGGCCAATTAATTTCTTTCTATTTATAGTAGAGACGGGGTCTTGCTCTTGCTCAGGCTGGTTTCGAACTGCTGACCTTGAGCAATCCGCCCGCCTCGGCCTCCCAGAGTGCTAGGATTACAGGGGTGAGCCTCCGCGCCGCCCGGCCTGATTGTTATTCATTACTTATCACCTAGAAATCCAAGAAATTCTTCATGGGGTGGGGAGGACAATATTTTAATTCCTTGTTCAATGGTTGAATTATGGGGCAAATTCTCTAAAGCACTGATATAAACTTACTGGACGGTGATGATAAAAACTAACTCTTAGGACAATATGTTGGGATGTAATATTAATATCTGTGGAAAGCAACTTCGAGACGCAGTACTTGGGACTGAAAATTTGGGGAAATAATCTGGTATTTTTCTGAAGGATAATAAATAGAACACTCTTACTCTTACAAGTAAGTCCATTTCATCTTTAACATTAATGGTTATAGGTCATGATCAATTTGGAAGATGTATTTGTGTCTGTTTCCATTAGCATGTAAGTTCCAGGGGGGAAGAACAGAGCCTTTCTCGCTATGGTATCCCCAGAGCTTGGTACCTAACAGGGACTCGGTTAACTTGCAGAATGACCAAACAAATGATTTCTACTTTTGGTAACATTTTTGGAACCTGATGGTATATACCTTGGATTTGTCTTAATCTATTTACTTATTTATTCATTTCGTTCCCTTCTGGGAAGGAATCAGGACTGTTTGAATGGAAAGAGAGAAAGCTGTCATAGTTTGAAAATTAGCATGTTTTCTCTTCTAGATCAAATTCCCTGGGGCCTTTTAATGCGCACTAGAACAAGCACCTTATCTTTTTTTTTTTTTATTCCTAAGCCCAATACAGTACGTGGCATGCAGTGGCTGTTCAAACAATGTTTGTTTAATTGGCAGGTTTTAAGCCTGACAACTTAGTTAAGCCCTTTGCTTAACAGTGGAAGGCTAATTTGGAATGCTGTCAGGCTCGCACACACCAGTGAGATTTTTCTTGCCTCATCTGAATTTTCTTAAAAGGTGGTTAATTCCTAAGAATCAACAAGATTAATTAATAAGAAAGTGATAGCAGGATTAGTAACAAGCCAGACAATCCCACAGCCCACACCTTCCTCCCTCCATTTCTGTTCAGCTTTTCTCTGGATCTGTGGGGCACGCTTGGCTCTGTGTGTTTGCACCCAGCAGGGGTGACTGCCCATGAACTCCTCTTTCTTGCAGCCTGGCTGTGGACAAATGCTGAGTCCTGAAGAGACGGTGAAGTTGGCATAGTAGATGGCGCAGCTAGAGTTGCAGTATACATTTCTATTCATACACGAAATTAAAAAGCCTTAAAGTGCATAAGAATATTGCACCACGGAAATGTGCAGAGTGTATCGAAAACTGTGCTCTTACTGCTTTCTCAGTGTTCACTGCGGTACCACTCCCCCCTCAGACACCCGCGGCTCCCTCAGCCCAAGCTGGACATTGCCTTTTTAATTCCTGCTGAAACACTAAAGCAACAATGCATGGCAGGACAGTTCGATTCCACAAAGGTTTGCCTCGTGCATTTCCTCTGCTTTTAGTTTTCAAATTAAGGAAATAATTAATAAATCTTTTTTTTTTTGGTAACAACTCACATGCAACCCCTAAGTGTGGCCATCACTGTAACCCTTTGATTGGCCTTGCCAAAGAAAGACTTCTGCCCAACTGTCCCTTTCGCTACTCCGAGGGCTGCTCTGGGGAGCTCTCCTGAGCGCCTGCGCCCTCCTTCCCATCCCCTTCCGGAGACACAAGCACATCGTTGGGCGCGTCCTCCACCACCCACTGGCACTGGTGGGCGCGCGCGGCCGGGCCAGGGCTGCCTTCGCCGCCCGCCCCTTCCCGCCCCTCAGACACCGGGCAGCCCCCGGGGCTTGCGGGGCCCGAACCCAACTCGCGACCTTCCTGCAGCGTGGCCTCTCCTCCCCCCGGGGCGGCCAGTGTGGACGCCTCCCCTGAGGGCTCCCCGGCCTCCCCTGTGGGCGCCTCCGTGGGGCCTGGGCAGCGGCCGCCCTCGGGGAGCCCCGCGCGGGCCGGCGGGGCGTGGGGGCCGCGCCCCTCTGCGGAGCCCCCCAGCGCCCCGCCACGGGCCTGGGCCTCGGCGGTCGGAGGACGCGCCTCCCTCTCGCCGGCTTCCGCGTCTTCGCGGTCGTCCTGAGGGGAGGCCGCCGCCTGGCGGGCCTCAGTGTAGACTTGGGCTTCTGCCGCTCCTGCTCCGTTTTCTTGGGGAACGAGGGGCTCCTCCTTCGTATCTTTGTCAGTTGCTAGAACAGATTCCACCGGCACCTCCACGGTCTCCGCCAACAGCTTCCTGAGCTCCTGCAGGGAGCCTGAGGCAGGGCCCGACTCGCGCTCTCCGGCCTCGGGGGCCCCTCGGGACTCCAGCCCTGAGGAGCCTGCGCCCGCCGCGTCCTCTGCGGCCACGGGAGTCCCACCGGGACCGCCCATTCCGGAGACAATCACCTGCCCGGCGCCGCCCGGCGGAGGGCCCTCCCCCGCGGCCGGCGCACCCGGGGCCCCCGGCGGCTTCTCCTCCGCCTCCTCCGGGAAGACCTCGTTGCTCAGGGCCTCGCCGCCCAGGACGCCCGGCGGGACGGCGGAGGCCCCCCTGGCAGGGCTGGCCTGGCTGGACCCCGTGGGGACTTTCAGATCCGTTAGGCTGGACACGCTCTCACTGGGCAGGGCCATGTTGTCTTCAAATAAGTTGTGTTTCTTCAGGCTCGCAGCTTCCTTTATCACTGAAAGACCACAGAGAACAAACGTGGCATTAACACCCTGCCCTGGGCCGGCCTGGAGTTTCTGGTTTTATTGAGAAGCCACAAAGCCCCCTCTCAGGCTCTCTGGCTAACCACACTTCTCAATTTCAAATACCACCCTCTTCCAGGCAGCCTTCCCTGAAGACCAAAAGACCGTAAACGCTTTCCAAACCCTGCGCCTCTGTAGTGTTCATCCATTCGCTTATTCAAACAGCAAATATTTGCTGGGCAGCTAACATGGGACGGGCACTGGAAATCCAGAGATGAACAACACACGGCCTTTGCGTTCGAGGTGCTCATGGTCTACGATAGCATCATCTGTATCACCCAAGGAGGCCCCTAGCACATTTTATTAGCTGCTAATATATGTGGCGCCAGTTTGTCAACCAGACTGAAACTCCTCTGGGGCAGGGGCAGACCTTCCACTTCTCTTTTTCCCACAGTGTGGCCTGAATGTGTAATGTGCGCCCAGCAACGAGCACGCACATGAGAGGGCCGTGTGGACCTGAAGTGTCCCAAGTGAAGATCTCTGTGTACCAAGCTCAGTCTCCAAGGTCTCGAGGGAAGCAAAAACAATGACAACAGCAGCTGACGTTTTTTACCATAGGCTTCTGCGTATGCCTGTGCAGGGGTTGTAATGCCTAACAACGTCACATCCAAGGGGGTGGCATTCAGACCAAAGACCACATAGATTTGTGTTTTCAGCATAATGTTTCAGCAGCTAGCAGTAGAGTTTTCTTCTCTAAGAAAATCTGTATACTGTGATAATTTTCTGACACAGTGAAGTGTCTATAGGAAAGCAGTCTTTTTCTCCCAGCCAAGTACTAAGCAGGCCTGACCCTGTCTAGCTTCTGAGATCAGACGAGATCGGGCAGGTTCAGGCTGCTATGGCCATAGACATAGGAGTCTATTTCTAAACCCAAAGGTGGGCTGGCAGTGGTGGGCTGGCAGTGGGCTGGACCGAGCCCTTCCTTGATGCTGACACTGTGCTGACACCTTCACGTTCCTCATCTCACTGGATCCCCGGTGGTGAGCTACTGTGACCTGGGGGCTTGTGCTCGGCTAGTTTTCTTTTAATTTTTTTAATTTTTAAAATTTTTAAAACTTTTATTTTAAACTTTTTTTTCTTTTTGCACATCAATTGAAAAAAAAATGGGAAGACAGTTTTCTTTGTAGAGGGGTTTTTGTGATACTCAAGACCAGGGGTCCTCAAACTTTTTAAACAGGGGCGAGTTCACTGTCCCTCAGACCGTTGGAGGGCCGTTGGAGAGTGCGCCGCACGTTCCACAGATGCGCACTGTGGGGCTGGGACAAGTGGGCTGCTAAGCAGGACAGGCAGCGGCAGCAAAAACACCCAGCGGGCCGCATGTGGCCCTCGGGGCGTAGTTTGAGGACGCCTACTCAAGACCTTCCAATGGAGTCTACATGTGTTTTAGGCGCACAGTTTGATGGTGGCCCTCTCCAGCATATTTTTATGAAAGTTCCCTATCCGCACTGCAATCCCAGGTGAGGCCTGATTCCACAGGACATCGGATGCTCGAGTCCTAACAAGGCGTGCAGGGCACCGTGCCACCGCCCTGTGCCCTTCTCTGCCTGGCTGGGTGGAGGCGAGGAAGGTGCCAAAGGCGCAGGGGAGAAGCCTCGCTGCTGGAGTCCCCTCCTCCCGGCTCTGGGAGGGGTCGTGAGCCTGTGCCTGAGAAGAGCCTTTTTTCTTTTGTCGAGACACATCCAAGGTATAATCTCACTAAGCCTCAGTATTCTCATCTGCAAAACGAAGCTGAAAATTCCCATCTCACAGAGTTCATATTTGTACCAAAAGAGAAAATAAATATCCAATGGGCCAGCACAGCGCGTGCACGTCGTGAATGCACAGGCAGGGTGAGTGTCCTTCCTGCCCTCCCCCCACTCCTGGCGGTCCCCCCCCACCTCACCCACTCAGTTCCACTGGCCTTACGAGTCCTATTTTGGGAGCGCCCCCCCTCTGTGGGGAGTTCCTCCCGGCACCAGGTGACCTTCCTTACCTTTCAGGGTTTCATCAAGGAGGATCTGGTGTAAAATCTCCTCATAGACATTTTCCACGTGGATCATGTTGGTGTGATCCGCAAAGATGAACTGCTCGTATTTCTGAAGCTCCTGCAGAGAGAGAGAGAAGATAACGAGGAAAAGGCTGAGACGCTGGTTCTTAGAGGAGAGCTGGAAAGGGTGGCTCCCACTCAGGATGCCCCTCTAGGGGTGCGTGGGAAGAGGGCGAGGCTGGCCCAAAGGCAAAAGATGTTTAAATAACAACTTAATTCAGCAGTATTTTATTGGGTTCCCTTCCATCTAATTCACTACGCTGGGCACCATGTGTGACCTCGCCACTTCTAGTAACAGTCCACGATAGCGGGTGGCATGATCCTTTGGCAGTTCCCTTCCCTTTCCTTGTACTGGGCACACATCCGATGCTGTTCATGGGGGAAGACGGCAAAGATTTTTGATCATCTCAAGTCCTCATTGGTGGATTTGAAGCCTTCTTTTTTCCCTCATTACCAAAGTGTTTTCTTCTTCCTTTTTTCTTTTTATACCAACGGTACTTTATCAAGGTATCTTATATACAGTAAAATGGACAGATTTTAAAAGTACAGCTCAACTTTAAAATACATAAATATATCCAGGTAACCATAACCCAGATTAAGACAGAACATTCCATCACCCCCCCACACACACACACACACACAAAGCTCCTCCATTCCCTCTTCCAGGCTTCCCCAAGATATAAGCACTGGTCTGATATCTATCATGACAGATTAGGTTTGCTTGTTCTTAGACTTTATATAAATGAAATCATATATTCTTTTGTGCTTGTTTTTGAGAGTCCTCCACGTTGTTGCATGTGTCAGTAGCTTGTTCCTTTATATTGATAAATGGCATTCATTTTATGGATAAACTAAAATCGCTTATCCATATTCCTATTGATGAAAATTGAGATTTTTCCACTTTTTGACCTTTATGAATATAACTGCACTGGACATACTTGTACATATTGTTTTGTGGATTTAAGAACCTATATTGGGTATATATCTGCAAATGCGTTTGCTGGGTCATAGAGTAGATGTCTGTTTATTAGAATGGGGCCCCGTTTCAGGTTGGGAGACTCTCTAGTCAAGGACTCTTCAGGAACACGCTTCTCCTTCCCTCCAACCGGCCCTGACACTCCTCTTTGATTCCCTCTAACACAGCCCAGGCATGGTGCAAAATCCCTTACCCGCCCTGTGCTCCAAGGGTTTCCAAATGGTTTGCTTATTATCAGTAGGAGGACGGGGCAGGGATCAAAATGTGCCAAATCATATCCCGGGGGTTAATTTAGTAATCCTTGTACCCGATGGTCCTGGGGGAGGGCTCCCCACAGGCAGCTCTTAGAGAATCAGGGACTCAGCAGTGGGATTTGATGCCTTTACTGCAGGTAGTCAGAAGCCACCACGTTCAGACACCTCTCAGTGCTAGGACTTGGGGGTGCTGTGCCAGGACCAGATCACAGCAGGCAATAATGGGGCCCCTTTATACCCACCCACAAAGAAAGTCAAAGGATTGAAGAGACATGAGTTTCAATGACCCCTGGAGGGTCTAGAAGACAAACTGACACACAGATGTGGAAAGAGCACTGCCCAGGGGACTGGACGCTCCCTGGCCTAGCCGCGGGACACTGGGTACCCACATAACCGCCCTGCCCTGCTGTCTCCTCCTCTGCTAAATGTAGGGCACAGGCTCATGGTCTTCCTCTCCTCATTCTCCTGATTGTCACTCATCCTTCAGGGCTGGAGGAAAGCATGACTCTGGGAAGTCCTCTCTGACTCCATGAGCAGAGTTTGGCACTGTCCCTGGAACTCCTCCCCATAAGGCTCCTGCTGTGCCCCTCGCACGGCAGCCTGTTTGCCTGTCTCCTGCCTCTACCCTGTGAACTCCAGGACCGCAGGGACGTTGGCCTGGCGCAAGGCCTGGATCATATTTGATGCATATTTCATGCATGTTCGCTGGGTAAAGAAACAGAGAACCTTTAACATTTCCACCAGCTAAATAATTCTATGGAAAAGAATAATTTCTAGGGACATTTATACTGCTGTGATGTGCCCAACTGTACAAAACAGGCCTTCAATATTGAATTGACTGAACTGTGCCATATAGTTCATTCCCTGGGCCAATTAAATTAGCATTCCTAAGGGTGGGTCTTGGGGAGTCAGCATTTTTTTTAAAGCTCCCCAGACAATTCTAGTAGATAGCTAGGGTTGAGTACCACAGATCTAGGAAGATGCAACTTAACCAAGGGAAACATACCTTAGAAAAAAAAAGGCTCCTTCTATGAAGGACACAATCCCCTAATTTAACTATTCTGTAAATCCAGATTTTTAAAAAGGTCTTGACACTGATACAATACCCTTCATTACTAGAAACTCTGGATCATGGCATCCTTTGAAACCAGTCTCTCTTGATTAAAAAATGACAGGAGCCTCTTACAGACAGGATACAACTCACTCTGCTGCTTGGAAAGAGGGGGGCCGATGAGAAGGAGAACCCTCTATACCCTTCTCCTCATCTGAGAGGAGATGGTTCTGAGGCCTCTAGACTGGCTTTGGGTTTTGAAAAAGAGAAAAATCCTAGGTAGAACATCTGCGTGCAGACACCTGTAAAGGTGGACCCGTCCCCATTCGAGCTGCTGAACTGGTCCTCTGCATAAGGCCAACAGACGGTCCCATGGACAGATTCCTTACTCCCCTGGCTTATTCAGATCCTTTTCTATTAAAGAAATATGCACCAAGAAATAAATGCCAAACACTAGATATGCTGATGAGTGTCTGAAGAAAAACAGCATTTACAGACTATAAAAGTGCCCAAAGACATTTCTGCAGTAAAATAACTCATGCGAAGGATTTTAATGTTCCAGGGCTTGGAGACTCTCCAAGCTGCCAAAAACCCCTTTATAAATTCTAAAAACCTCTTTATCATTTGTTCCAAGAGGGAGCAGGCCTTGCAATGTCCAGGCTCATAGATCATTTTTGAAATGTAGAAGTAGTAGTAATACTAATGATGATGATAGTAGGGGCAGGAGTTGATACCATTTACTGAGTGTCCACCATGTTATAGGTGAGTGTGAACCGGGTTCAGACTCTGGTGGTTTCTAGCCCTGTGACTTTGGGCCGGTTACTTAACCTCCTCACAGGGCTGTTTTCAGACTCTGCTTGCCCATCACTCTGCTCTGCAGACTGAGGCGCACCTTCCTAATCATGGCCATCACTGGATGCCTGATGTTGGTAGAAGCTTTGAATGGTTTCATTGATTTCATTAAACAAACATTACTGGGTTTAACAGAACAAATATCCTTCTGTAATCATCTTGCAATCTTTTCAGGATGTAACGGTCAAGTTTCAGAAGACATGTTGGACCTATGAGTCACGCTATTATACAATGAGGAACACCTGATATCCTTTTTTTTTTTTTTTTTTTTTTTGAGACAGAGTCTCACTTTATTGCCCAGGCTAGACTGAGTGCCGTGGCATCAGCCTAGCTCACAGCAACCTCAATCTCCTGGGCTCAAGCAATCCTGCTGCCTCAGCCTCCCAAGTAGCTGGGACTACAGGCATGTGCCACCATGCCCGGCTAATTTTTTCTCTATATATTAGTTGGCCAATTAATTTCTTTCTATTTATAGTAGAGATGGGGTCTCGCTCTTGCTCAGGCTGGTCTCGAACTCCTGAGCTCAAAGGATCCGCCCACCTCGGCCTCCCAGAGAGCTAGGATTACAGGATTGAGCCACCGCGCCCGGCCCTGATATCCTTAAGTGTTCTGTGTCAACCCTTAGCTTGGCTCAAATTCAGATCATACCCTTTGAGATTTTTGTCTAATCCAGGGGTTGGCAAACCCAGCTAGCTTTTTGTTTTTGTAAATATAGTCTGTTTATACATCATTGATAGCTGTTTTTGCTCTACAACAGCAGAGATGAATAGTTGCAACAGAAATATTGTGTCCCATGAAGGTTAAAATATTTTACTATATGACCATTTACAAAAAAAGTTTGCCAACCACCCCCTCATCTAGGCTGTTTTGCACGTGCACCACCGCGAAAGAACTTTGAACTTCAGAGGCAATAAGAGCAGGCGCTTTTTGGAGGATCCTGTCCCCTTACTGGTTTGCATGTGGACGCCAGTGCCTTCTGCACGGTGGGAAGTGTGATTTGAACCAGCGCCTCTTGAAATATCTTCTTCCGGATGGTGCTGCTGTCATAATCATATTGCTGTCAATACAGAAACATATGTTAAATAGCAACATTACAATCTGTTAGCTTTCACTTAAACAAAAAACTCAGCCACCCGCTTCATCTTTCTTCTTTCCCCTAATTTCTGAAAACATTTGTATTACCAAGGTCTCGGAGATCTTTCTGAGACCTTGTAATTCCCTCACACTCCAGGCTGGGTATGACTGATAACAACCCCTCTCATCCTCTCCTCTTACAGATATGGAAACTGAGGCAAGATAGAAACAGAGTAGTGAGTTCTTCTGTATTACAAAGAGGTTGGGGCTAGACCTGGAGGGGGTGAGTTTGTACTTCATCACTCCTGTCCCAGGTGGGTCCACAGGAGCCAGGATCGTCTATTACTCTACATGCCGAAAGCTGGGTTGGTGGGTCATAATGATTTCCATAAAGAAAGAGAGGCCTGGCTCATAGCTCCATTAACACTGTGACATGTTAACCAAAGAAGTTCAGTATCTAGAACAAAAAAGATGATGATTCTCTCTGCTCTGCATTGAACATCCAACCTTGGAGACCAGGGTTTAATTTTAGATGTCACCCCAAGGCGATCACTGACAAACTGGAGGGTGGTCATAGGCAAGTGAGCAGGATGGTCAGGCCAAATGAAGAATGGTTAAAGAGATGAAAGCATTTATACGGGAGGTAATAACTTGGAGTAAAATTATAACTCTATTCAAACAACCAAATGCTGCCACGTGGAAGGAAGTTATGAACAAAGAGGGTAGAATTGGAATTACCAGTGGTGAGAACTTTGGTCTAACATAGGGAAACATGTTCTTGCAGTGAAAAGTGTCCAGAGATGAAATGAGCTGTCCTGGGAGGAAGAAAGCATCCTGACAGTGGAGGCGGCCAAGCGCTGGTGGGACCGCCCCTGGGGGGCACATTCTTAACACTGGATATGAAGTTGAACTAGAGGCATGCTAAATCCCTTTCAAACCTGAAGTCCTAATACTTAAACGCCTTTCTACTTGCTGCTTTCTTTCTTCTCCTTCTGTCTGCTGAAGCACTTGACACTGATATTACCTTTTCTTTCAATTCAAGTGCAAGTTCATTATTATTTGTGTATTTGTGTTACCATGATCAATATTACTTTTAATCTCAAGGATTTGGTTGCTAGAATTTCCAAACATGTCCAAAATTCAGGAACCATTCCTAGGCTCTGTGGGAGCTTGACCTTCTGTTCCAAAGCACTGTTGAGGGGAAGTAGGAGGTAGTAATATATTAGTAGACTAGGCGTAAGGATAATTTAGCTTTAAGCTCACCATTCACTATCCTGCTTAGCTTAAGTAAGTCAAATTAGCTTTTACAGAGTCAGTTTCTTCATCTGTACAATGGGGACATATTCTAATTATCTCATAAGTTCTTGTGAGAATCAAATGAAACAAAGTAGGTTAAAAAAGCTTTAAAATATACCACATATATGTGAGCTCCTATTATTAAAATCATTTTGGTATATGCATATGCTGAAATACATTTAAAACAATCTCACATGGCAGTTATCTTTTCCTTGGAATATTTCCTTTGCCATGAGGTTTTGATTTTTCTTAAAAATGTTGGCCAATTTAATGGATTTTACTATCCTGTAAACTCTTTGAAGAAAGAGGTTGTGCTGGGACTATTTTTATATCCCATGTAATACCCACAATGCTTATAGTGGACAGCCAATAAATGTCACGTTCAAAGTAAGCTGGGAAGCATCCCTTCTAACTGTGGGCAATGATGCTGATGACCTTAAGTAGCCACTAGATGGCAGAACAGGCATGGAAGTCATGTCTGAGGAGCCTGCCGCCAGTGAGGAGACAGTCACTGGTACTTTGGAGGAGAGGAGGAAGGATTAGAGTGAAGGAGAGAACGTGGTATTTTCCTCTCAACAAAAGAAACAGGGGTCACATTCTTGTTTGCCGCTTCCCACAAACAAGAGACCAGTTTTACCTTTAAGACTCGGAGCTTAACCTTCTCAATGGCAGCTGCGGGTTTGGAAGCCTCTCCTTGGAGATGCGGGGCAATCAACTGCTGGAAAGTGAACACCGCGTTCTCCATCAGCTGGAAACCAAGAGCAGCAGAGAAACAGACCACAGTCAGAGGCTGGGCTCGCTGTCCTCAGGCGTGTCTAACTCGGCTTCGAGGGCAGGGCGGGTATGAGCCATCTGAGAAGAATCACCCCAGGCACTCCTCTGGGGTGGCCCAGGGCAATGTGGTCCCACTACCAAATTGTGAAAAAGACAGCTATGGACACAGTGGGGTCAGTAAGAGGTTGGGAAACACACACACGCATGTATATATGTATGCATGCATGCATACGTGTATCTTTTGCCCATCCCCTCTCCGTCATGTCTGAACTGGAAAACCCAAGATCGTGGGATTGAGAAGTCCGTCATCTCCTGTGGTCATTTTTCTTCCTCCACTCCCTACTAGCCGCCAAGAATGCTATCTTGTTGATGGATTCACGAGCTGAGGTAGGAGCATTCTCCCCCTGTAGGTAGACGTGAGCCACTCTGCAGCCCCTCTCTCCTTCCGCATCTCATCCTCCTGCTCACGTCTCTCCCTGTCTGCAAGTCTGGGAAGGGAGGCGGGTGAGGGCTCAGTGGAGACGGTGGCTGAGACACGGTGGGTCAGAAAACGGAAGTGGTTCTGACATCTTATTCTCTGCACTTTCGCCTGTATCCGCTTCACCAGGGGCCACTATTACCAAAGGGACTTCTGTTCAACTGTTGCCCAATTTTGTTCCTTGTTCCTCTTTAATCCTTCACAACTCAAGGGTTAGATAAAATGTATTGCTTAAACCTGCCCATAACTTTTAAGGAAAAAAATGCTCCTTTCTTCCCCAAGCCGGTAATCTTAAAGCATCCAATACACACCCTTATCACAGCACTTCAACACTGCGGTGAATTTATCTAAGAATGCGTCTCACTCAAGCTCCCTGAAATGGGATCCGGCACAACGTGAAATGGAATTACGTCCTTAGAGCCGCAATGATTACACTTTCTTCATCTGGGAAACCCTACATGCAATATGGCAGGCGTCTGTGCTATTCATTCCTGTTGCTGGGGAAATGGTTCTCTGTGGGGAAAAAAAGAGAAAACTACCAAGTAGACTCAAGAAATTAAAATATGAAGCTGTGATTGATTGATTGGTTTACTCTAAATTATGTTGGGGAATTGATTTAAGACAGTGGTTCTCAATCCTGGCTGAAAATTGGAAGCAGTAAGAATGGGAGTGGGGAAGTTCTTTTAACAGTACCAAAATATATATGCTATGTATAATCAGACTCACTGGGGATGGGGCCTAGACATCAGTATTTCTTTTTTTTTTTTTTTTTGAGACGGAGTCTCACTCTGTCACCTGGGCTAGAGTGCTGTGGTGTCAGCCTAGCTCACAGCAACCTCTAACTGCTGGGCTCAAGCGATCCTCCTGCCTCAGCCTCCCGAGTAGATGGGACTACAGGCATGTGCCACTATGCCTGGCTAATATATATATTAGTTGGCCAATTAATTTCTTTCTATTTTTAGTAGAGACAGGGTCTTGCTCAGGCTGGTTTCGAACTCCTGACCTCAAGCAATCTGCCCATCTCGGCCTCTCAGAGTGTTAGGATTACAGGCGTGAGCCACCGCACCCGGCGTACATCAGTATTTCTTAAAAGCTCCCCAGATGATTCTAATGGGTAGCCAAGGTTACTGATTTCACAAACCAAGCAATTATCAATTGATGCTACTTTATTTCCCTGTGATGTTCATCAACGTGGGAGGAAGATGAAGTCAGCTGGAGAGACAGAACGTGTCCTCTCTTAACATGATGGCTAGAGAAATGTGACTTATTTCCCTGAGCTACACTAGCACTCCTGTCTCATCGGCCAGCACTTATTTCTCTGCTCTCTCTGCACCTCATCCCCTAAGGACGCCCCTGCACTCCCACCTCTTGCATGTAGTTCTGTGTTCTCTGCACCACCAGGTCAACGTGGGGGAACCGGAAGCGGCTCTTGAGATCCTGCAGGCGCTCCTGAAGCAGGTCGACTTTAATATAACAAGGTTCCATCTTCACAGAATCCAGTGGAAGATTCATAAGCCGGTCTAGATTCTGCATTTGAGTGAAGGGAAAAATGAAACACCTCCAGACTCAGGAGTGATATTTCATACATATCGCATGCATTCTAAACAATCCAATGTACATTAGTAAAGTGAATCACTGCTTAGATCATTACATATGTGACATCTTCAATTGTCTTATTTCCCTCACGGTGGGTCCCCAGGGCAGCTCTGTTGCTAGGACAAAGACCAGCAAAAGGACCAACCAGATGATGAGCAGACCCAGGAGCGCACTCAGTGCAGTTCCAGCCCTCGGTAAACGCTAAGATCCCACTTCCAGACTTAACCCCCAGGCAGGTAGGCTCTTGGCACACAGTTGCTCCTGGGCCCACAAGCCTCTGAAGCCTTCTTTAATGAGTGACACCCCTCTCAGGAAACCCCAGGGAAGCTGGGCTGTTCCCTTTGACTCCTGGACTCTAGGAGGGATGCCAAAGTTTCCACAATTCTGTGAGGCTCTGCCAAGGCCCGCAGGGATTCCCTGTGCTATAGGTTGCTCCATGCTGCTAGTGGATGAGGAGTAGGATTGGAAGAGCCTGACCTGGGAGGGGTATCCAGTTTTAAAAACTGGGGTCCCTCCTACTCCGGTTTGCACAAGTGATAAGTTAATCTATGAGGCCATGGGGCTTCCTTCATCAGATCACGTCTGCTCAAGCCCTCAAATGTTATCAACACCCTCTTACACTATGAATGTTGCTACAACAGAATACCTTCTATTTTCCAAGCTACTTTTAAAATAATTTTGTAAAGTGAATACTGGAGGTTTCAAGTAAACAGGAGAATGGGTGGGGAGGAAGAAGACAGAAAGAAAGGTGCTGAAAACAGAGGCTCTAGGGAGAAAGGTGGTGTAAGAAAGGGAGAGTAGGAATAATGTAGGATACCCTGTTTGACTTTCAGCTCACAGAAAAGAGATAAATCTAGATTTCTCTAAACAGGAATTTTAAAATTCATGTTTTAAAACAGGGCCCATTCTCATCGTGCTCTAAAGGGAAAATATCACTTCCTTCGAGAAGTGAGTTATGGAGAGGTCCACTGACGTGGAATTTATGATAGAAAGCACACTGCCAAGCTTGCCCCTCCTCACACGATATGGAATGTGTCTATTTTTAAAAAATATATCAGTGAAGCAGGGAAAGGAAAAATGGGTTACCACTTTGTTCCTATCAGGTTGGCAAAAGTTTAAACAAGTGATGGCACCGATGGCTGATGGGAATATGGAGGAGGAAGTCCCTGCCGTACACAAATAGTGGAAATGTAAAATTTAAATCTTTTTTTGAAATGCAATGGAAACATTTGCTAACATAAGAAATATGCCTTCAAACATAGCCATCCTGTGCTAGGAATGTATCCCATAGAAATAAAGGGGATCAGAATATATATACAAGGTTGTTTACTGCAGCTTTGTTACTGGTGCCAGCAATATTGGGGAGGACTGAATAAACTGTGGTGCATCCACATATGAAATATTATGCAGTCATTACAAGGAATGATTTAGAGCTGGAACAGTTGCCTTGGAAACAGTTTCATGAGGTATTTTTAAATGAGAAAACTGATAAGCAGAACAGAACATAACATATAATCCTATTTTTCTTAAACCAAACAATCTAAAAAAATAGCCAATAAATGTGTGTGTTTTATATGCCATATAAGCACGGGGAAAGGTATAGGATGGCATGTGCTAAGTTGTTAACACAGATTACTTGAGGGCAGGTGGGTAGCTTCAGGGAAGGAGGGGGAGTAAAGGCAAGTTAAAAAAAAAACAGGCTGCCATAAGAAACCTGAAAGCTGTTATGAAAGAGTCCTGTCTATGTACAATTTCATATGTGTATAAATACATAAAGAAATAAGAAAGGAAAAGAAGCAGAGGTGTGTGGTTTTATCAAGTCACTTGTAGGGATGTTCATCATATGTGAAGTGTAAAACCTAGCTGCCTCATAATGTCTTTGTCAGTGATTCTCAAACTTTAGGGTGAACCAAATCCTCCGGAGGTTTCGTTAAAACAGACCTCTGGCCCCCAACCCCCAGAGTTTCTGATTCAGCAGATGTGTAGTGAGGCCTGAGAATTTGCATTTTTAATACCCAGGTGCTGATGATGTGGCTGGTCCAGGGACCACACTTTGAAACACATTGGTCTATGTCATGACTCTCTATTTCTGAAAACAAACCAACCAACCAAAGTTCTCTAAATGAGGACATATGCTTATGTATTTCATGAGCAAAGAAAAAGTATAGGAAAACACATACCAAGCTATCTATATTAGCTAATTCATGGGGTTAGGAAGAGAGGTGGCCTAGGAATTGGGGGTGGACTAGGGTTAGTGGGTATCACTGGTGGTGATTAATTTTGCCTTCACATGTATATTTCAGTATATTGTTTCACTTGTACAAATATGTTATTATCTTTGTAATTTGAAAACCATCAATAAAGAAAATCAGGCGGATGGATAGATGAATGGATGGGTAAGTGGGGTAGCTGGATGGATAGAAGAAAGGCTAGGTGAATGGAGGGAAAGTCTGG
The DNA here is from genome assembly GCA_008750895.1 of Mirza zaza. Lineage (NCBI taxonomy): Eukaryota > Metazoa > Chordata > Mammalia > Primates > Cheirogaleidae > Mirza > Mirza zaza. The sequence goes on along the minus strand of VSMD01061560.1, from coordinate 8,079 downwards.
ATGAATGGAAGGAAGGGAGGGAGGAAGGGAAAAATGGCAGATGAAGCCCCACAGAAAAGGCAGCCCAGGCACTCCTTGGCTTTGTGTCCTACCTCCTTTAGCTGGACACTATCTTTGCTGGTCTGGAAGTTCTGGCTGAGTTCATCCACTTCTTTCTCAAAGAGTGCACGTACTTCCCTGAATCCCGAGCTCACTGGTCCCATGAGCTCCTCCAGAATGGACGCCAGGAACGGCTGCACACTCTCCACGCAGCTTTTCTCTGCTGGCTGCGCCACCATCGCTGAGGTAGGAAATAGCCAAACAACTGGGACTTAGGACAAAATTGGATTCAGAGGCTCTGGAGTCAGGCCAAGACTGGATCGTGCCCCATGGAGCCATTTAACAGCCAAGGCAAGCTTAAGCGGGCAAGACACACCAGCACAGAGAGCCCTGCGCCCGCATTCACTGGAAAGGAAAACCACTGGATGCTTTGACAATTGAAGCAAACAGAATCAATCCTCTGCCCAAGCTTTCCTTTGCCCTGGGATAAAATGCATTTTCTGTTGGTCCCTCTGAACATTAAGCAATGTCTGATACAAAGAAGAAAAGGCTGGTGACCCACCCATAGGCTGTCAATCACCATCATCAAATATGTGTAGTTTGTCTTCTAAAAACATAACTTCTTAAGTTTTAATTTCTTTCTCTAAGAGTTTAGCAGTCAATATAATTTCATCTCCCTCTCCCCATCAAAAGATTTTTACAAACTCAAGTACATTCCTTTCGTGGGCAAATGGAACCAAATTCTACTCGGTTTGCCACCCAACTCCCATCCCCATTCCCAATTAAAACGAAACAAAACAAAAACAATATTTTTTTTCTGGTAAGAATGACATGCTTAGTGACAAAAATGTGAAGAGTACAGAAAATCATAAAAAGGGGTGAAAAACTGTCACCATAACTCTGCTCCCCAGACACAAATACTGCCTTTGATTTAGGAGAGGAAGAGCAGAGCAAAGATGCTGGCCCCGTATGTTCTCGTCGTTATGGGGTTTGGAAGGGCGCTGGGCTGGGGGCAGCTGGGCTGGGAGAGGCTGAGCTCGCTCCGGATCCAGGCAGGTCACACAGCCTTGTCAGTGTCACAGAACTGAAAACGGAAGTACAACCTTGAGCTGGCAGCCAAGCCCCTCATTGTACAAATGGGAAAAAGAAAAAGGGAGGCCTGGAGATGTCAGATGACTGGACCGAGGCCACATCCTAATTTGCAGAAGTAGCACTACAAGTGTGTTTCCTGAGTTCTTATTGGCAAACGACACGCTTACAGCGCCATGAATGGCCACAATCTTATTTCAATTGGCAGGAATATTTCACAGAGTTATAAAGGGTCAGATTGTGGCCTCTTATTCTGAGAATCTGAAATGATTAATACTATTAATATTATAAATAAGTCATAAATAATTCGGGTTGTAAAACATTGTAACAGGTCATAGAATTAGTAGGAAAAAACCCTTTTTCAATTGTATGATTCAAATATGAAACAATCTATGACTCTTCTAAAAATGCCTTGCTTAATGCCAAAATGCAAAATTGTTTGCTAAGAGGATAAATTAATTACGAGTTCATTGACTTTGAGAGAGGAATTATTTGAGGAGCATCTAATTGAAACTGCAGAGCAAGGCTGAACGAGGCACCAGCGGGCAATTTCACCTGCTGGGTGGGGCCGAGGTAGGTACAGGAGTGGGGAGGGCCGTGGGAGAGAGCATTCCTCTCTGTCCGTCCTCCCTCCCAGCCTGTTTACACGGCGCTCCAGCCCCCTCTCTGCGCCTTTATTCAGTCTTTCACCTGCGCCTTCCTTCCTCCACCTCTGCTCACAAACATCCTACTCCTCTCATCAAGGCCTGGCTCAAATTCCACCCACTCAGGACAGCCCAATACCCCGGAGCCACCCCGCGGCTTCCTGAGCTGTGGCCTGCAGGTGTTTCCTTATGGGCTGAGTAAATTTCACGTCCCATTCTTACATGCTCTGCTATTTTTCAAGTATGCAGAGATGCTAAGGTGATGAATACGGTGTTGCGACTCACGGGTTCCTAAGCCTTACTGACGTGAAGGCAGCTTGTTGGAAGCCCTTGAACCCAGTGAGGACATCTGAAAGGCTGGGGCCAGAGGGGCTGGGTCGGGAGCCCGACTCTGCCATACGAGAGCTTTGGAATCTCGGGCACGTTACTGAATCTCTGCCTCCGTCCCCGTATCTGTAAAATGGACATATAACAGCAATCTCTTCTTGGGATTATGGTGAGGAATAAATGAGTTTACTACGTTCAGAGTGCTTAGAACTCTGGAAGTGGCACCCCAGAAGGACTCTAACTGTTAGCTCTTGCTGTACCTGCTGCCATTGCCATTGTTTCCAATTCCCCAACACTAAAGTAGCACTTTCATTATGAGGAGCCCACGCAGTTTTCTGAGGTCGAAGTTGGATCCGTGTCCAGACTGGGAGCCACCGTGCTCTTTGCTCCTGCCTCTCCTAGGGCATTTGTCATATTTTTCCTTCTGTCCCAGCATCTGTGACATGCCTTATATCCTCTACTACTTGTAAAATCACATTGTCTTCTTTGAATCCTCCCAGCCCTTGTAGTCAGCAGAAGCAGAATAAATGCTGATTGAATAAATAAGTAATTGTGGAGCAGAACTAGAGCTCAGGCACTTTACTTCAAAGAGTCACATGGGAGGAAATGGAGACGTCACCATTTAACACTCCACAAGTATTTTTGAAATCCAGAGCACTTTATCAACACAGCTTGAAGTACACTTTTTTGTTTTAAAGTTTGAGAACCAGAGGCCTGGGTAAAATGTGCACCTGATATTTCATTTTAAAACGACCTGATCATTACTTCCCTTCAAGGTTTCTTTTGGAAAACAAATAATAGTAATAGTCCAGGGTGCAATCTTTTCCCATCCTGTGTGGATATATCAGAGCCACAGAGATTTAGGGAAGAAAGAGCAGTTTAATTCAGGCCATGAGAACGGTCGTGGTTAGGCCTGGCTTAGCCCCAGATAACAGAAATTTTGGCACAGGAGCTGGGCGTTGGCAGTTTTAAGTTGTACAGAGTGTTTCTATAGTCAACTCTAGATCAGCTGTGCTCATGGAGGAATAAGACAGGATCGTAGCAAACACAGAACACTCTGAAGTGAGTTTCCATCTGGGTTTGGAAAGCATCATGTGCACAGACACACCACCCTTGCTGCAGCTGTGCCTCCTCTCATCTCCTCTCGGCAGGACCTGCTTGCTCTAGGAGCCCTGGAGCAAGCTGGGCTGGAGTATGAATTCTCTGGGTTGCAGAGGATAATGCACCAAGCAGACAGCCCCCTCTCAGATGCTCAACCTCATGCGTTCAGAAACTTTTTGTCCCCTACAAAAGCTCCACTGCCTTGCTTGGGAAGGAAGCACTCGGTAAATATTTTTTAATGGTCAAATGAGTGAGTGTGTGAGCAAGTGAGTGGATGATCTGACCATCTAAGAAGACTGCTGATAAACAATCACAGATGGGCCTGCATGCGCTTCCTGCAAGTGACATCAGGTGTGGTGGGTTTGTTGAGTTGTGGGAGCCCCAGACAGAATTGAGAACCATAGAACATTATTCTATAGGATTCCTGAGAGCCATCTAAGGCCTATTGTCTGGGAACAGACAAACTGCTTTTTCTGTCCGGGGTCAGATAGTATATATTTGTGATTTTGCAATCTATAAGGTCTCGGTTCCAACTATTCAATTCTGCTGCTGTAGCACAAAAGCAGCCACAGGCGATACGTAAATGAATGAGCATGCCTGTGCTGCAATAAAGCATTCCATACAAACACAAGCAGTGGGCCAGGTTTGGCCCAAGGGCTGCAGTTTGCCAATCCTACTCTTGTGGGCCCCCTGATTTCAGAGAAAACTGAGGCAAATGGAAGTCAAGTAACCTCCCCAAGTACATGTAACTGGCTGATGTTGGAATTAGGGCTAGAAATCCAGATTTAGTGACTCTAAGCCAAAATTTTAGGCATTTCTATCAAAGGAGAATCCATTTATCCATTGATACAAGCATTCACCGACAGTCTGTATGTGCCAGGCACGGTACTAGGCCCGGGTATGCTAGAGTAAACCAGGGCAACACGGCTTTGCTCTTTGAGAGCTTGCAGCAGAGTGGAGGTGGGGCAGAAGCCATTAGAATTCAGAGTACGGGGAGCTACAGTGGGACGAGGGCGATGTATCAGAACGCACAGGCACCACTACAAGGCAAGAGGCAAAGTTTCCTCTGCCTTGTGTCGGTGAAGCTTCCACGAGACGGTCCAGGCCCCTAAGAGCATGCTCCCATCACAGCTGTAATTGCCTCCTCCCAATTTCCTCAGTTTAATTCTCCCCGAAACAGCGTATTCTGCCACGCGCTGGGTCCCTAAGTGCGCAACTGCTTCGATTAGCAGGAGCACGGATCATCTCTACTGACCTTTGATCTTTCCAATTAAGAAGTTCTTTGAGTTCACGATCTGATCCATGTCTGAACGGATCGTGCCTTCCAGGCCCTTTGTCAGAGCCCTGCATTCCTCCTTCAAGGCGCTTAATCCTTCCGACACCTGCTGCTGCACCAGGTTGTAGGCCTCCTCGAGGAGCTGCGCAGGGAAAACAACACATAAATCCGGCTCTGTCAAACATTCGTGCCGACGGGGTCAGGCAGAGGGAGGGGCCCTGGTCACAGACTGCCGTAACATAAACAACACTGCACATGCGCCCTCGTTTTTCTTTCAGAGTTTGAGTCTGTTTGAACGACTCATCGCGGAAGTGAGACGGGGCAGGCCCGAGGTAGGCATTCCTCCACCGGGGAAGGAGTCATTAGGAACAATAACAAATGCCCTACAAGAAAAGGGAAGGGGACGTTGGTTGTGAGTGGCCCGGTTGCAGCGCACAATCGTCACTTACACAGAGCCAAGTCCTCTTTCTGTCGTTCTTCTTCCCCTTCATTTTGGGCAGCAGGTCCGTCTGAAGCGTGGGCAGGAGCTCCTCCATCACCAGGTTGCTCAGCACCTGCGGCGCGGAAGACAGCCCCAGGGGCGGTGGATCGCGAGATCCCAACGTGGGGTCCACCCCAGACGTCCCCACCCTGGGCTGAATGAACTCTGCGGGTTAATCGCTAACCCAGGTCTGCGGCCACAGAAATCTCCACGGAGACAAATGTTGGAGGGTAGACATGCTCACACACCCACGAGGACAGTCATGTCTGTGGACACCGTCCCCTTGCCGTTCTCCCAATGTAAAGAACAAATTCCTCAAATTCAACCTTCTCCTATTCCAACTAGAAGGATCTAGGGCAATAAGGACAACAGGGGAAATGTCAGTAGCAAAACTGCGAACGGAGTGTCACGCTTGGGTTTGGCGGCTGGAGTCCTAGTCTGTATCCTCTGGGACTGTCATCCTCCTCAAGTCCCCTCCTGATCTAAGAGTCTTCATGCTCTTTGTCACTACTGTCCCCTGAGCCCCCTTCCATCCACTTCAATGTTTGCAAAAAGTAGGGAGGAGCAGCGTGGAGGAGAGGTGAGAACAACCCCGCACTGCCCGGCACAGAAAGCTGAAGGTGCTGCAGTGCCAAGAGAAGTGGGTGTGTTTTTGCTAACTGTGCACTTCTGGTGACTGTACGGTTTGAAATACTGTTTTTATTTTATTTTAGTTTGTTTTTTTTTTTTGAGACAGAGTCTCACTCTGTTGCCCAGGCTACAGTGCCGTGGCGTCAGCCTAGCTCACAGCAACCTCAAACTCCTGGGCTCAAGCGATCCTCCTGCCTCAGCCTCCTGAGTAGCTGGGATTACAGGCGTGCGCCACTATGCCCGGCTAAGTTTTTCTATGTATTTTTAGTTGGCCAATTAATTTCTTTCTATTTTCAGTAGAGATGGGGTCTCGCTCTTGCTCAGGCTGGTCTCGAACTGCTGACCTTGAGTGATCCGCCCGCCTCGGCCTCCCAGAGTGCTAGGATTTCAGGCGTGAGCCACCGCGCCCGGCCTGAAATACTATTTGTAATTGAGTTTTATAAAAATGCAGAATTTTGCTCTACAATTTTTTTAAAGCTCTCTTGTTAGCACACAGAACATTTCATTGCTGTCATTTGAGGAAGGGGCATATGTCACTAACAGAATGTGTCTGAAGCTGGACTGATGGGGGGGCAAACCCCCTTCCCTTCTAGTTCTGAGAAACTTCCTCTTGGTTCCCAGGAGGAAGGATTCCCTGGTGTCGACGTACACAGTCACTTGGGCACAAACGCCTTTCGGTGTGGAAAAACTGAGATTTGTTTTTTTGTCCTCTCCTCCCTCTTCTCCTTCAGCATACACTTAATTCCTTCAAACTCGGGACCTGTTGGGACCTGACCCGCCCACACTGGGGAGCAAGCAGTGTGGCCGGCAGTCTGGCCCTTCCAGTCATGCCACGACGGCGGCCCTCAGGAGAGCAGCAGGCCTTGTTTTAGGTTGTGGGTCTGCAGACCGATAATTCTGCCATTTTCATTTCATTTCCTGAAAGTCGAGGCCAGCTCATGAAAAGCTGTCCAACAACATGCTACATGGGAAGTGGCAGCCCTCACTCTAGTCAAGAGGGGAATCGAATGAAGACTTCGTTGGGTTTTCTGTGGCTTTCCGACCTGGGCGGTCCACTGAAGAAGGGAGTTGGAAAGTTTGTTGCATACTATTGACAACCGTCTGTCTAGGTCCTGCCTAGAACACCATGACTGTTTGTAAAAAGCATCTTTCATAAAGCTAAATACAGTTTGAGAGAAGAAAAAGAGAAAGAAGGGAGTAACAAATACTTCGGAACAACTGGACATGTGGGGGCTGAGCAGAATATGGGGGGTGTCTGACATTTTCAGGTGCATTTTAAAAATTTGTTCCCAAACCTCTCCCCAGATTTTGCTTAGATCAATTAAAATGTTTCTCATGAACCAGAGCAGCATTCTATACATCCACTTGCTCCAATGCTCGTGTGGCACTGGCCCTCCCTTTTGTACCCCTGGCTCTGAACTGCGAAAGCTCTGCTGTTCTCGGTGACTTAAAAAGACAGGAGTCCCACAGCTCAGCCTTTGCTAGTAAGTTCAGACTAGGACTTACAAAAGGGCAAGCGTAGTTTTAGGAATGGGACCAGGCAGAAAAGTAGAGAATCGCTCAAGACATCTGTTCAACGAGTTTGAAATAATATTTGTTCAAAATAATTGACCTCCTCTTTCTCACTTCTCATAAAAATTCAAATTATGCTTTGGGGATTAAGGAAGATTTTCTCTGAGGTCACTGGTCAGCCTCATGCTGGTGGAAATACGAATGAGCTCACTGGATTTTGCTTTCGCCAGGGCTGCGCTGCGGCAGGGTGTGAGGCCCCAGCCGAACCAAACAGGACCCTCCCAGGGTAGGGGTGGACGAGCCGTCCAGTCCCTGGGAGAGGAGGCTGCTCAGGTCGGGGGTGCGCGTGGGGCTCCTGTCGCCTGCGACGTGCATCTGCCTGGCGTGGCACAGGTTATAACGGGGACGGCATTTCCACTAGCCCTGGTAATTCACTGGGGGGATGTTTTCACCTGTCTTCGCCATGCTCTGGGGCTGGCCAGGGATGAGTCACCTGTTTCTGAGCTATGTAAGACGAACTTGACATGTGCAAATAAAACTCCATGGAAGTGAGCAGTCCTAACAATTAGATCCAGTAGGTAATTAATAATCCACAGACCCTGTCCTGCTCAGTGGGATAAGCTCTTGTTTGGACACATCTGCCCAAACTGTGGCGTGCAGAGAGCGAGCCACGACGGAAGGAGACTGACGCCAGAACTCCAAATCAATGGGTGGAAAATATTTAACTCAAGAATCACAATAATTGTCCTGATTTATCCTTTTGCAGAGTTTGGTTTGAATTTGAGCATAAGTGTGAAATGGGTTTGAAAAGATGAAAATGTTATACACAGAGCCAGAGAAAAAGAACATTCCATTTGGGTGGGCTTACAGTTTTCTTCTAGTCTTTCCCACACAGCGTTCCAAGAAATTTGGTTCTGTTTTACAACTTAGGGAATTGAAAAGGAGTTGTGTCTGGAGAAAAAAGAAGGGGTTGGGGAGGG
>VSMD01061558.1:0-28187 GCA_008750895.1 Mirza zaza | reverse complement strand
GAATTTCCAATGAGTTAGCTAATTAAATGAGCACTCAAATGCTGTTGGCAAAACTGAACTGCCTGCAGTCAAATCTTTCAATGAAAATGGACACTGTTCTCTCCACTTTAGCCATCTTAATCTCACTTCAGTACCACCCAGCCACCAATGCTCCCCTCTGTATCTGACAAAAGTGGCTCTGCTAGGAGCCTAGCTCATGCTGCCTAGCTCCTGTTTATCCTTGCAAGATTCCAACCAGGTGCTGCCTCCTCCAAGTAAGGTGCCTCTTCTGTCTGCCCACAGGGCTCTGTAGAGCACTTTTCGTATCATCTAGTCATGTGACTCATCTGTCTCTTCCCCAGACTTTAAGCAACCTGAAGTAAGGGACTACATCTCACTTGTATTTCTATTCCAGTCCCCACCATGGGATTGGGTCCAAAAGCAGACTCACATATTTGCTAGATATATAAATATTTACATTTTTGTAGAAAATATTGACTCACATAAAATGTATGCAGGCATTCTTTTATGAAAGCTTGAGTTTTTTCTGTATGTTATACTTACTTTTTCTGTATAGTTGTGCAAGTATCAAGAGTTTAATAACATCGATCCAAACCATCATGACAGGGTCCTCTTATATTTTTTAAGTATATAAAGGAAATCTCTATAACTTGAAAAAATACACACACACACACACACACACACACACACGACTATCACATGAGTAACTGTACTATATCATGTATGTATTACATCACTGCTGAAAGAAATCTTAAGAATACATGAGAACATTCTGTCCTTATTTGATATCTGTCCTTGTCACTAATTCACCTCTTCTCTAAATCACAGAACTTCTTACAAAATTTTTTATATTGGAAGACCTTCCTCATCTTAGTATTAAATAATATTTTTTAAACAGACAATAAAAAAGCAACACCTTCCTCTCTTCATCCTCCTTTCTTTACTTTCCCCTAATACACACACATAAACACATGACACACACACACACTAAGAGGCAGCAATCCACACTAGAAAAAGATACACTTGGTAATATCAGCCTTTTTCCCTAAAGATTCCTGAACAGTATACTAATATTAGTAAAAATATATACAGTACATCATGTACCATTTTATGAACCAGATTATTGCTAATATTTTTAGCTATCATTCACTCTTATGCTTTATATAAATTCAAAAGATTATCAATGATAATGAAAATTAATAACATTAGCACAAATACTACCAACCATTTATAAACACTGCTAGGCCATAGCACAGTTTTACTGTATGACAAAATGATATACAAAATAGGGGAGAAATCAACAGCTGTTACCTTTAACACACGTTTGATAGAACCCAATACAAAGTCTCTCTGTGGATGCCTTCTGTTCTGAAGAATCCAATCACGATTTAACACCTTTTCCCCTTCTTCTAACACACATTTCTGACCTTGGAAATGTGGTTTCTCATATAAAATCCAGCTAAACAAATATAAATGCAATGATCAGTTATATTTAATTTTCTAAGAAATGAGGCATAACACAAATGATATTTAGTATCACAGACCATTTTATGTATACTTAAATTTTTTAAGTGGGATTATCTTCCACTATTAGCATATAATCCTATTTTTGAAACTGATATAGGCTAATTTAAGCATAGACAAAAAGTAAAAGTAAAGAAAAAAATAAAAGTGCATACAACTTTGAAATAAAAATACTTCGTGAACATAATATCACAATACATGCCTATGTCTCTATGTATACATGTACTTTATATTGTATACACAAAGCTATACAATTATATTAAAATAATAGCTTAATAATTCCAGATTACACTTCCACCCTAATTTTTCTATTGCTGGATAATTACAACATGTGTCACATTTACATTATATGAAGACAACCCTACACCATACTGACCAGGGGTTAACCTCAACACTGGACAAGGAAATTCTAGCTCCAGCATGTCCATGAGATATGGCCTGTAATAATAAACAACATTTTCCCTCACTTTTAAACCATACAAAGATTCCTTCACTTCTTGAGCATGATCAGCTATACAAGTGATTTTAGCTGTGTGGTCGTCACATTCCTTTGCATCCCACAAATTCCCAACTCATTTTCAAAGTTATGCTTCATTCCACTGAAGCAACCAACTCGGCCTGCCAAACTTATCCTACTAATAATGCAGTTACAGAATGGTATTGATTGTATAAATTGTATATATTAACACCTTACAACTTAACTGCTGGCTTTAAGCACAAAAAATGGACATTTTCTACCACAGTAAATAAAGAGAAAAATTAAGTTATAAAACAATAATAATGTTTCAAAATATTCAGTCAAAAACTTGAGGAAAGAGAACATAACTTTAATAAAAAAGATACAAAAAAAGCATAAACAGCAAGAAGACATACTTAATTACAGAAAATATGCTATAAAATTTTAAGAGATTTCTTACCAGCCCCTTACAACTTTTACTAGTACCCCATTCGGAAAGGACCATGATGTAGCATCAGGAATATTACAGTAAACCTCTTGTTTATATTTACTTCGATGTAGATCATAGATAACCATCTGAAACATATAGGAAATAGGTACAATAACTAATTTTTAGAATGTATTTTAAATTCTAGTGTCTTAGAATATAGAAAAGTATCCTACACGCATAAAAGCAAATATTACTTTAAGATGTTAAATCCTTGACTGAAATAATCATTTTCTAAGTCAGTTAAAAATATTTATCTTAAACTCTTTAAGCAGAAAAGTAACCTTATTTTTCGCCTTTTATCTTAGTCTACCTGAGAAAGTTATGCTTACCTTCCCAGGTCTTGGATTACATCTGAGAGTTTGTTTGTCAACATTCTGAAATAAAATCAGAAAAGTAAGGCTTAAGAAACATCAGTAGAAAGATACATAGTTCATTTTCATTTTCCTCACACATTTACTTAGTGACCATTATAAGGAAGGTGCCTCTCTAGATACAAGGAAGATAAATGCAAACATACAGAAAAATAATGTCATCTCTGCCTTCAAAAAGCACATAGCTTAGAAGGTGGAAATAAATGACCATGACTCGCATAACTCTTCTAAGTGGAGGACCCACAGGTAAAATACTATGGAAATGTCAGGTTACGGAAATGTCACGCACCTGTAGGTGAGGTAGGTGATGGCACAAGGAGCTTCAGAAGAGGCTATTCTGAGGAAGTGTTACTGAGAGGGTCTTGAAAAACAGGTTTCAGTGAGTGAAAAAATGTGGTAGGTTGGAGTCGGGAAAATTGAAAGAAATTCCAGGAAGAGAACCATCTTGAGAAAAAGTACAGTGGTAGAAAACACAGAGTATGTAACCACACCTTGGGGAGACAAGAACTTGGGGTCCTCATAACAGGGAATGAAGACATTCCACTTAATTTGGTAGGCAATGAGGAACCATGAAAGAAACATTTCTGCAAATCCCATCATTTCTTTTCAAATGACTTTGCTTTGCAAGGTACTGATTGGTATTCAAGTATTATTATTTGCTACTAAGGCTGTTCAAGGTAAAGATGGAAGTACCATGATCTTGGGAATGCTAGAAAGGAAAGTCCCACGTTCAATACATATCTACATTAAACAATTAAATTTCCAAATCAAGGAAAAATGTAACTGAATTTTGAAACATTTCCAAGTTGTAACATTTTCAACTTTTTAAATTCAAATTAAGTTGCTCACTGCCCTGCTTTGTATGAGCAGAAATATCAGCAACTGCAGTAAGAGGCTGCTGTCAAAGAGAAATACTTTCATGAGACACATAAGCTACTTGGACATTGACAATTTTCCCACAGTCAATACCTTGAGAAATTCAGAATGTTGTAACTTAATTTAGTTTGAAAAATATTAGTGAAGGACTGCAAAGTAACTTGCTTCGCTATCATGCTTTTAAAATTCTGACCAATTTGTTTTCCCAATGTCGCAGTCCACTAAAATACATGCGTTATGATACCAAAGAATAAATCTGAATAAATCTGGTATTTACCAAAGAATAAACCTGATATTTTTAAAAAACAAACCACACAACCTTAAAACACTGATTTTCTTAATAAGCTTAACTTAGATAACTTCATGACCCAAAGCTTTGCTTCGCTAGTTCATAAACAACTTACCTCTATGAACGGGCTCAATCTGCCTGAGTTGTCTTGAACACGGAAATACTTTGACACTGGTTCCTGAAAAATCCCACCAAGTCTGGCTCCTTTTTCTGAAGAATGAGTTTTGGAAGTCTGTAAATACTGATGATAAGCACTCTTTAAAGAAGAATGTAGCTTAGAAGTAAGGTCAGATTTTTGGACAAATGAGGCCTTTTCTGGCCACAGACCAATTTGTAGATTAGAGGTAGTAGGTTCATTTGACATGACATATGAATTCTTAGAAATTTCAGAGCTTTCCTGGTCATCTTCAGGGTAAAATGGGATGGAAGGATCTAGAAAGTGGAAGGTAACATGCTCCCTCCTTTGAGCTCTCAGGCCTCCTCTATACAATGCTGCTTCCTCTTCCTCCTCCTCCTCTTCCTCCTCAGCTGCTTGTCTGTCATTTCCATCAAAATTCATCTTTAAACGCTCTGACACCGACTGGAGAAGCGATAACACAGAAGAGGGCTGGTTTTCACTCTCTCTTGATTTCATGGAGCCATGGTGACCCGGTGAGACCTCACTGGAGAGAATGTCCTCCTGTGAGCTGTCATCCTCATAAATGGGAGACAAAGCTAAAGGGTAAATTTTGTACCTTTTGGCCTCCACTGATAAGAACATTTCTGAACTATCACTATCAAATGTCTCACCTAATTTAGTATCTTTTTCAAAGTGATGGACAAGGTCAGTTCTACTCTCTGACCTTTCACATGCCAGCACGGGCATGCTGTCAGGGGACATATCAGGAAACAAGACAGACCGTGATCTTCTTACTTCTGCAGATGCATACTTGTCCTCCTCGTCTTGCAGGGGCTCTTCATATAATATAGTAAAGGAAGAATGTTCTTGTTCATCCTGAGAAACAAAAGCTAAATCATATTCTCCTTTTTCATCGTTGTAATCTAGATCTCTCCTTTTGTCATACACTGCAGTAACAGACATTCTTTGGTCTAACCTTACTACAGTATCCTCAGGCAGGAAATCTGGCATGGCTAAGGCTGGATAGCCCTCATAATCCTTACTTAACGTAGGTGGCTCATATCCCCTGAAATGTGAAGCAAGTCTGCTGTCATGCGCTATCATGCCTTCCTTTATTTCAGTGGGTTCTTCCTTCATTTCTTCAACACCCCCTTCAGCATACTCTTGGGGGACCTTTTCAGTTTCAAATACGGGAGGTATGGCCTCCGCTTGTGTAACGGGCAATTCCAGTCCTGTTCCATGTGTTTTCTCGACAACTACCACTGTGGGTAACACTCTGTGTCTCTCAATATCCCCACCAGAATCTTCTGGGGATGTTCTTTCCATTTCTATCATGGAGGGCATGGACACGCTTGTTCCAATAGTCTCTTTAGCATTCCTCTTGCGTGCTTTTTCCATTTCTAAGGAGGCAGGTGCTGCCTTCTTGTGTGATTCATTCGCTTCTACCACAAATGGTGCCATTTCAGTGTTCCTAATGACCTCCTCAGCATCCTTCTGGTAAGTAGTTTCCATTTCCAATGCAGGCCTCTCAGTCTTTCCAGCATTCCCTTTGGCATGTTTTTGGAAAATGTTCGATACTTGTAACATGTTAGGCATCATCTCAGTTCTGCCGCTATCTCTTTCAGCATCCTTTGGGTTAATATTTTCCATTTCTAACCTCACAGGTGTCACTTCAGCCTTCACAATATTCCCTTCAGCATCATTTTGGTAAGTATCTTCCACCTCTAAAGCAAGAGGTGGCACTTCAGCTTTTTCAGTCATCCCCTCACCATCTTTTTGGTAGAAATTTTCTGCTTCTGACACGGATGTCACCCCAGTCTTTCCAACATCCCCTTCAGCGTGCTTTTGGCAAATACTCTCTATTTCTACTGTAACAGGTGTCATCTCCATCTTTGCGATATCCCCTTCAGCATCCTTCTGGCAGATATTTTTAGCTTCTGACATAACAGGCATCAACTCAGTTTTGTCAATATCCCCTTCAGTAGCCCTTGTATTATGAGCTTTTTCCATTCCTAAGGTAACAGGTAATCCCTCAGTTTTTTCAATATGCCTCTCAGCATCCATTTGGTGTGTTTCTCCCATATTAGAAATGTCAGCTCTTGGCTCAGTTTTTGTGATATTTAGTTCCACATTTGTTTTATGCATTCTTCCCATTTCTAACATTGGAGGGACTGCCTCGTATTTCATAATGTTCAATTCAGCATCCTTGTTTGTTTTTCCCATTTCTAACATGGAAGGTATAAGCTCAACTTTTCCTATATTTGCTTCATTATCCTTTTTGTGTACTTTCCCTATTTCTGACACTGCAAGAGGTGTGTTTTTACTATGTCCCGGCAAGCTTTTTTCAGACATACATACAAGACTATCAGACAAACTGCTTTTGGACGTACCAGGGGGATGGATGTCATCATTTGCAAACGGAGGCCATTTAAAATTTAATACAAGAGTTCTTGTACCCTCTGTCCCAGTTTTGTGATTATCCATATACTGTACTTCTGTTGTTTCCTTACAGTCCTCACTGCAAAATAAATGTGTTTCTTCCCTATCATCTAACCCTTTATGTGGCATGTCGTTAGCTAGTGAAATAGTATCTGATTCTTGCAAATTTATATTGTCAGACTGTCCAGCTCCATTCCCAGAAAATGGGGATTTTTGGTAGAGAACAATTTCTCTTCCTTTAATTGACTCTGTGCCACTATCTAGGTTACTTACAGAGAAGAATCTACTTAATATTTTATTTTCACTAATTTCATGTGTGCTTTGATTAACTGTTTGTTCTGATACCAAGAACTCCCTAACTACATCATGTGGCTTAACACTATCACTGTTCAGAATTTTTGAAGTATTAGCCTGAAGTTCAGAATCCCAGGTATCCTCAGTATCTTCAAAAGCATCATTTGTCAAATTTTCTTGGGCTGAATAAATAATCTCATTGACTAACTCCCTAGCTTGATCTTCTAACAAACAAGATACATTTGTTCTATCAGAATCAAAAAGGAGACTCCTCTCACCAGCTGTAGGTGAAACACAGGCCTTCTCTCCTTTGACTTCTGACACGTTTTCCATGCTCTGGTCTTCCAAACCCTCTGTCAGTTGGATCCCTGTTAGCATCACTTCTGATGGGTTTTTCTCAGGGATGTCTTCTTTTGGGGTACCTGGATTCATTATACCGTCTATGGCTATTAGCTCCTGGCAGGTACCAACTGTGTGTTTGGATTTTAGTTCTTCCCTGACAGAATTAAAAATCTCCTCAGTCAAAGTATCAGCCTTTTTGAGTAAACCACTTTTGAGGTCTAAAAGTTGGTCATGTGCTGTTCTCCTAGCTTCTATGTGTTCAGCAGATGCTTCAGAACACGGCTGGCTTGAGCTGTTAACTGACGTTGGAGCCCCAGCAACTGCTCCAGTCTCTGCTTCCATGGGATTGTCAAATTGGGCAGCAGTTGGGAAATCAAGAGATACCTTCCCAGTATGAATCCCAAAATGTTCCTGAAATGGGGTCACTTCTGCCCCTACTGAGATAGGTGTTTCAAATTCCAAATAGGAGCTATTAGGATACAGCAGGTTAGTTGAAGAGGTACCTTCACACATGAGATCTTTGGTGTCTCTTACAGAATCAAGATTATTTTGGGGTTTATGTGAATTTATAGTCATGCTAACTTCTTCAGAGTGACTAGAGGAAGAAGATACACTATCAGTACCACTACATAGAAAATCAGTGTTTTCTTTCTTTCTGTGTGATGAGGCTTTCTTTTCTGATCTCAGCACAGAAGGTACATTATGAAAGTTTGAATCCTCAGATGCAAAAACATCTTTTTCCAAATCAGAACCTAGAAAAGGTGAATTTACTTTTATGCTGTCAGTTTCCTGGAATTTTGGGGAAATATTAGTTAAGCTCAGTTCTGCCATTTCTGAGAGACCAGAAATCTCTTTAGTCCCACAATTATCCAAAGACTGACGAATCATACAAGCGTTGACATCACAATTCTGTGCTATTTGCCTAATGACTTTCTCATCCTGAACAGGTGGTAAAATCCCAGATATAATATTTTTGAGAGGAGCAGGAGGAGAGGTTAAGGTGTCTACTTCTGTTTCTTGGGTACCGTGATATTTGGAGGCAAGTGGAAGAACTCCAGCTTGGTAATTCTCTTTAAGGCTAGAAGCTGAATATTTCTCTTTAATCCCCTTATGGTCCATTGGCTGAAAACTTTTGTACTGTTCAACCTCTAGAGAAGTTAATTCTGATAAAATAGGCTTTTCTGTAATTTCAAATGGAGAAGAAAAAATTTTATCCTGAGAAATGTCTCTGGGCTCTGTTTGGGAAACAGATATCTTGGACAAGGGTATCGTTTTTCCTCTTCCAGACTGAAATTCAACAGGAACACTCTTCTGACCATCAACTTCAGTGTTTGATAAAATTTTAGCAATGTTATCAGTTTTGGTTTCCAAGGACAGAGAATCAGACTTCTCTATCATGTTCTTACTTACATTAGTGTTTGAAGGTATTAACTCTGCTTTGTTAGGTTCTTGAGATGAAATGGAACTGTGCTCCTTAGTGAGGCTTCCAGACTCAAAGTTCAGTTGGTCCATCCCTGTTAAGTAAGTGCCATTGGCTTCAAGACCTAGAGGAATTTGGCATTTTTCACTATCTAGAAGAACTTCTTTGGAATCAAGAACTGCAGGTGCATGCTCACAGTGAGGTGGAGGAGGAGGACTCTTCCTGTCTGCAGCCTCCACAGGATTAGTCACATTTTCTTCTTGATGCTCAGTAGGCTGACAGGAAATGCCAATGACATCCCCAGTTTCAATGAGCACAGAGGAACCTTCATTCGTTAAAACAGGAATATCTAACTTGCTCAACATCCCAACTCCAGAAACAAAGGTAGGAGGTAAAGTATTGAAATTTGATTTTTTACAGTCAAGGGTAAGAACTGTTTTAGCATCAGGTGATACTTTGGCTTGCTGAGGACTCTCAGAGTCGAGAGGAGATTTGGAAATGTGATTTCTATTAAGTTCAAAATTCGATGTAGGTACTATTTTATTAATACTTTCTAAGCTTACTACAACTGTTGATTCACCGATATCTTTTATAGAGTCTGGGTCCCTTTGATTTTTTCTAATAATGTGAGTAGTTTTGTCATATGGCCTAAAATCAAGATTTTTGGCTTCTGTTTCAAACAATTGGTCAGTATCTTTGGGTGATGTCTCAATTCTATCTTCTGGAGCTTTTACATGACTTGAAGTTATAGGTTCACCAGCCGAGGCACTTTCTGTTTCTTGCCTGATTTCTGTAACAGCCAAAATTTTCTGTGAGTCTTGAGCAGACAACCTCTTTCCTTCATTTACAAGTTCTATGTCTGTCAGAGCATGTCTCTGAAAAGCAGTGGCACCAGTGTGATTGGCAGACTGCTTTGATGAGTTATCTACAGTCTGCTTGTCAGAACACTCACTCTCTGGCAACTGCAGATCTTCATGCCTAATTGATTTATTTGGACTGGGCAAATTTGTACTTTCTTGTTCAGCAGTGTCACTCCCCTCAGATTTACTAGAAGAGAAGTCAGAAATAGCAGGGCTCTGAGGCTTAACATGCTCTTCTCTCTGCACCAATGTCCTATTACTCAACACAGAGCTGTTTTCTTTTATTTCATTTTCCACTGTAGTTAGCCTTTGAAAATCTGGACTGCGAGGGACTTTGCTGTTGCTTCCTGTCAACAATGCTGAGTATACCAAATTTTTGTCAGTCCGAGAAACTGGTACACAACTTAAATGGTGTTGTGAGTCAGATTCTTCAACAGCATAGCTGGAGTTAGTCACAGAAGAAGGGGATGATATATTTCTCTCAGGGCCCCCAGGATCATTTATATTTACATGAGCCTCAGAAGAAGCAGTATTCTGTACTTCTGGGTTGTTTGTCAGATGGCCTTCTGTGTTGAGACTTATTTTGCTACAATCAGAGTCTTCCAATGGGCTTCCAAGTAAATATCCTTTTGTAGATGAGTCTGTGCAAGCTGATGACAATGATGGCACCAGCCCGGCCTCAATCTCACTTCCAGGGCCAGTGTGTATGTGTGTACTTGAGTCAGAACTTTCATTTTCTCTGTCCAAGGCATTCACACTTATCAATACAGTTTGTTGCTTTAAATATTTCCTAATTTGTCTGGGGCCTCGGTACGTTGCATATGTTACTGAAGGCCTCTCTGGTTTACCATCAATTTGTCTGTAAAAGAAAACAGCACGAGAGTATCAGGATACATAACAACACTTAATAGTAGTCCCAGCAACTGTGGTAAAATATATCTTTCAAACACCACTTCTGTTAATATGTACTAATTTGGTGAGAAAATACTGGAATGCTTTAAACTTATCTTTATTAAAACAATCAATTGACAAGAAGCACAGGGCAGCATAAAGAATGCCTGAGCTCCTTGGAACTGTTCCTTCTTACCTAATTACACACGTCTCTGATTGTGGTTAGAGAGAACACAGGCTGACGAGCCAAAGGCTCGAGTGCTACTTCTAATCTCAAAGTAGTGTCTAAGGAACCACCCTGACTTTGTGCCTTATATTGGTACAAGTTTATGGACACATAACCATGATTTTGCCATATCAGGGCACCATGGCAAGCTTCTAGTGCTTTACTCCTAAGTGTGAATTTGAACAGCAACATTCAACACACAAGCTGGAAAAGTTTTACACAAAAACGCATGGCAAGATGTCTAGCTCACAGTAAGCACTCAGTGTATATTTCTTAACTCAATAATTGACAGAATTGCTTTTAAAATTCTCTTGTGTTCAGTTCTTCAAATATTCAATTAGTGTAGTGAATATTAAACTGTTTGGGTAAATGCAGAAATCAAAAAAGGATTTCTAGAAAAGGTAGAGAACCAGCCCCAGCATAAAGTTCCTGATGTTCCTGGCACCCAACTTCCTCTGGAGAATCCACCCCTGTGGGTTCTCACGCCACTCCATGCTGCCTTGTAGCCTTCACATACCATGCTCTGTCCTTCAATTCCAGCATCAGAAACTCTGCTGTCCCCTAAGACTCAGCTCACAAATCACCCCCACTGCAAACCTTACCCTCTACTACTAAGATGGATATAGTTTCTGATCTATGGAAGCACACACACAGCACTTGCTATTTTACATAATAAAGAGCTACTACACACTTATTCATTTTCTCCACTAGCCTTAATGATCATTGTATTTTTAAGTGCCCCACACAAGATTTGGTAAATAGTACAATACCTTTTTGTGAATTAATGAATTACCAAGTAAAGCAATGATACTAAATGCTAAGTAATTTATTTCAGACTAATACCTTAATTCTTACAGGTGATATCAAAGTGTTTTAAATTCTGAACTCCAATTACATTTTAGCGTCCTGAATATAAAAACGTATGGTAGCAAAATCTGATGTGTGTTCTACTTTATTTCAGATTAAACATATCATTAGCCAAAACATTACTATAGAATCCATATGAATAATTAAGAACTCCATTTATCAGTATGTAGCTAAAAATACATTTTATCAACAACTTTGAAGCAGTAACATTAAGAATGCTAGATTTTTCTAAAAGATAAAACGGACAGTAAATCTCCTTTGACACATTAAAATGTCATCAACTCTGCCTCTTATGTACTTCTTGAATTTTAGCAGAAACAGATCATCTCAACCTGTATAACTGCTGGCCCCTAAAATACTATCACACCACTATTGTAAAAAATTGTGTTAGTTACATTCATTTATTTTTACTGACCATTGTAAAGCAGTTAAAGAAGATGTGTAGAGAAAAGCTTTGCCTTGCAAAACTGGTTTTAGTTACTATATGAGTTTCAGGTTAGATCAAAGACTGTTATGAAACAAAGAAAAAAGCTTGATAAGGCATGATCATTTGACATTTGGGTCCTTTTTGGTATTTTTTTTAAATCTAATCCTTTTTAGGACAAGGTTCAGTGGATTGTTTTTATTAATCTATGTAAGCATCTTACACAGGGCCCACTTCATAACAAATATTTAATAAAAATTAGATAACTTCTATGTATCAGAAAACTAAGTGCAAAGTGTCCTTAGATATAAATACTATTGTTATATGTAATTCTGTACCCACTTACTTTTACTGCATAGTGATATTTCATACTAATTTTGATAATTTGTCATGTTTCACTCAAAGTAGGCATGGTAATGAGATCATCAAACATTTAACTTGTAACTTCCAAAAAATCAAATGAATGAATGAATGAATATATACATAAATGCAATAAAACAAACACTGGGAAAAAATGTTGGATAGTCAACCTATGAAAATATGCAAGGAAAAAAATACACATAGGTAAATTAAAGTTATTGGTGAAATCTCACATTGAATTACATAAATTATTCAGAAAATACAAAAGCCTTTCAGAACATATAAAGATCCAATGGTTTGAATAAATGACAGTTTTTTTACGTTTTTTTTGAAGGTTTAATGTTTTATACCTAAAACCTAGTGTCCAGAGGCTGCAATGTTTTTTTCCCCTAAAAGATCACCAAAATAATTCTGAAGAAATGAACATCCAAAGAAATGTTCATGATGTCAACAGAAGAGATAATGATCAGAATTTTATTTTTTAAGTATAGTAACTTAAGGTCCCCTTATTACCAACTCTCTAACAAGACTTAAAAATATTTTATCCTGCATCAATGCAACTTTTAATCTGAAAGGACCTCTAATAAAATAAAGCACAAAGACCACTGCATTTCAACTCATTACAATAATGACTTTTCGTAGTTTTAGAATTTTTTGTGAAAGATCACTGTTTTACATTTTTTAGGGCTTTCAGAGTACTTTCAACTAAAAATGATTAAATTGATTTATATGTACTAGTTTAAACTCCTGCAGCACCTGTGGTAGAAATATTAGGTTATTAAGTATGAAATGTCCAATTTCCTTAAGTACTAAGTTTGACATTTGATATCTCTGACATTTCACTTTGACATTTTTTTATTTTTATTCTGAAGGTATATCCTCATTTTTTCAAATGCATGGTTTGGCTTGGGATTATCTTTCAAAAATTTTTACAGCAATTTTTGTTAAACCATGCATAAGTCAAAAATTCATTTTATTTTCAAATATGAGTTGTTGTGGAACAAATGCGGCTCAGACAGCTTGAAACATCAATGAAATGTTTAGGAAGAATGTGGCTAACGAATGCACAATATGTTGATGGTTTGAGAAGTGCCGTTCTGGTGATTTTAATCTTAAAAATGAGCCACATGGGTGACCTCAGACCAAGGTGGATACTGATGAGCTGAAAGCTGAAGTGGAAACGAATCCATCTCAACCTACGTGTGAATTAGCAGAAATGGTTGACATTACTATTTGAACAATGTAGGGCCATTTGAAACAAATCGGCAAATTTGATACACTTGATACTACAAAGGTCAACTAAAGATTCATCATCCTTCAAAGAAAATTCTGTAATAGCAGCCTGAAGATAAAAAATATCCTTATAGCAAAAGTACCTAATTTTAGGAAAATATGAATGAGCCTCTTTTTAAGCAGTAAAATTTATTTTCTTTCAAATTAAGTAGTTAAACTATCTGCTCTCACAATGTGGAAAGATTTTAACTTTTCTATGGAAAGAAAAGCTGCAAAACAAGCAAATTAAAAAAAAAATCACACAAGAGCTTTGACATAAGAGCTTTTCATTAGGATGAATATGAACCTGTGAAAAATATAAGAATTATAAGGGAACTTTTTTAAAAAAAAGTTTAACCCAACAATAAGGAAGCTTTCTATATAAATTATACCAGAAACATGAGTGAATGTACAGAAAACAATCTAACAAATGTTACCTATTACCAATCAGGTTTTCCTAATACTTTTATATTGAAAATGAAATTTGCATAGACAAATGTTTATAAACACAATTACAAAGCTGTTTATTATTTTTAACTAAGTGATGATGAAGTCATTTACAATGTCTTTTGATGAGGATTTTCTTCAACTTACTTCACATAATAGGTACAGGTTGAGCATCCCTAATCTGAAAATCCAAAATGCTCCAAAATCCAACTTATTCAGTGCCAACGAGACGCTACAAGTGGAAAATTAACACCTGACACCTTTGCTTTCTGATGGTTCAACATACGCAAACTTTGTTTCATGAACAAAATTATTAAAAATGTTGTATAAAATTACCTTTGGGCCATGTATGTAATGTGTATATGAAATATAAATAAATGTCATTTTTAGACTTGGGTCCCATCCCAAAATATCTCATTATGTATATGCAAATATTCCAAGATCAGAAAAAAATCCAAAACACTTCTGGTCCCAAGAATTTCAGAGAAAGCATATTTAACCTGTAATAACTTGTCCAAATTTTGAAAACTGTTCTAATGGCAATCATAAAAGTATATTTAGTAGTATAGTAATGGGCAGTGTTATACAGCACAGGTTATGTTATTAAATTGTCTAAATTAAGACATTAACTCTTTTTAATACACTCTGATTATCAACATCTATAAAAAGAAAGAATATTCATGCATGAGAAAGGCAACGTAAAACCTGCAGTTAAGCCATTCCTCCCTATACAAAAATAAAATTGAAATTTTTGTAAGTGAAACTAGAAACTCCTAGCATTTTCAAAAGTATAGAATCTTCTTTTTAAAATTTATTTTAGTTGACATGTAATAATTGTACCAATTTCTGTCATACACAGAGTGATATTTTGATACAGATATGCAATGTGTAATGATCAGTGTAATTAGCATATCCATCATGAAAACCATTTATCATTTGTGTTAAGAACATTCAAAATCATCTCTTTTGTTTGAAAACATAAATTATTGCTAACTATAGTCATCCTACAATGCTATATAACAATAAAATTTATTCCTATTTTGCTATAATTCTGTATCCATTAACCATCCTCTACCTACAGAATCAAAATAACACTTAAAATGTAGATTTTCAAAATTATTAGTAAATAATTATCTAAATTATTTAAATACTATCTAGAATCTATTATGAGCAGTCCTTAATTATGCTATCAAAATAAACTATTACCAA
The DNA here is from genome assembly GCA_008750895.1 of Mirza zaza. NCBI lineage: Eukaryota > Metazoa > Chordata > Mammalia > Primates > Cheirogaleidae > Mirza > Mirza zaza. The sequence continues at coordinate 13,011 of VSMD01061558.1, read as the reverse complement.
ATGGTATTCAACTTCTGAATTATAATTCTTAAACAAATTGACAATTGTCAATAGGAAGTTACTGAAACTATAGTACTAAGTCTGATAAACTGTGGGATTTCCAAAGTTAGTCCTGGAAAAAACCTGTATCTCATTCAAACTGGGAGTCTAGTGGTCTTTCCCTTTTCCCCTAAATCAAGAATCACCATTCTTTGCTGGGGTGGTTCTGGAGAATTGCCTCAAGCAATTATTCTATTAATTCTATTAATAAGGAGGCCTTAGTAACAAGAAATAAGGGGGACAGTGCCCTCTCATTCTTTTTATTCTCCAGTACCAAAGAAATAAACCTGACCAAACTAACCAAAACCAAAGGAGAAAAAGCACCAACTTTCCATTCTATCCAGTTCCTGCACAACAGCCTCAAAATCCCCACGATTTAAGATTACCTTAAAATGTTGGATCTCAAATACAAGCAAGCAAAAAAGTCACCAGGAGAGATTGTTAGAAGATTACTGGGCCCCACTCCCAGAGATTCTGATTCAGTTGATCAGAATCAGATAACCTGCATTTCTAACGAGCTCCCAGGTGCTGCTGCTGCTGCAAAGACCACACTTAAAACAGCGCTGCCTTTCACAATCTTTTATTATGGATGCACAATTTAGCCACTTTTCTGCTGAACATTTGTTTCCAAATATCTGTTCCTATAAGTAATGTTTCAACAAACACCTTTGTACATCATCAGAAATACCCTATAAACTTTTTAAGTCTCCTGATATATATAGCCAATTGATGTATATTGCCTAAAACAAGTTACCAAGTGACACTCTACTCCTAGCAGTGTATATGAATGCCAGCCTTATCAATTCTGACTCACTCAGGGTATTATCATTTATTGTTATCACATTACTAGAAGAAAAATGTTATCTCATTTTTGTTTACATTTCCTTCTAAGTGAAAAATTTTCACTCATTTATTAGTAATTTATATTGCTTTTATTGGATTTGTTTACACTGTTTGCCCTTTTTTTATTGGTAAGGTAGTGTCTATATTGCTTATCAGTTAAAGCATTCCTGTCCTAAATTTTGCATATAATTTTTTGATTTGCCATTTAAATTTATCATTGTTTATGTTATTTGACATAAAGGATTTTGAAAACTGGCAGTAATCTAATCCACCAGGTTCTTTCCTGATACCTTCCCATTGCTGTTATGCATGGAAAGTCATTTCTAACCAAAATAAATAATTCACATTTATGATTTTTAATTTTTTGGTTTTTTTTAACATTTGTTGTTCTATATTATTTTCATATAAAAATGAGAGAAGTATCTACTTTTTCTTTTTTTCTACAAACCAATTTCCTCCAACAAGTCTCTCTTTCTGCCAGATATGTGATGCCATCACATTCAAGGGTTCAAATCACAAAGATGAAGGTCTATTTCTAAGCTGTCTACCCTGTTCCATTTAAATGTCTAGTAAATGTGACATCAGTATGACATTGTTTCAAATAACATAGCTTTTAACATCTGGTAGAGCAGCCCTGCCACATCACTTTTGATGAGCAAACTAATATATTTGGGTCTCAGTTCTCACAGATGTAAGATGGGTCTGTGCCTATCTTGCAAGCTTGCTAAGAGGAATTAACTGAAAACATCCACATGCAGACACTTTGAAACTACAAAGAACTATGTAACTGTATTTTTTTTTTTTTTTTTTTGAGACATAGTCTCACTTTGTTGCCCAGGCTAGAGTGAGTACGATGGCGCCAGCCTAGCTCACAGCAACCTCAAACTCCTGGGCTCAAGCAATCCTTCTGCCTCAGCCTCCCAAGTAGCTGGGACTACAGGCATGCACCACCTTACTCAGCTAATTTTTTCTATATATATTAGTTGGCCAATTAATTTATTTCTATTTATAGTAGAGACAGGGTCTCACTCTTGCTCAGGCTGGTTTCAAACTCCTGACCTTGAGCAATCCTCCTGCCTCGGCCTCCCAGAGTGCTAGGATTACAGGCGTTAGCCACCGCGCCTGGCCTGTAAGTTATTAGTTATATCTGACTACAGTATTATTGATGACCCCTTCAAATAATAAATTCTCAGGTGGAGGTAAAATTAAAATCAACAAAATAGAACCTTGTTAGTTACAAATGAATACTTTTATGTTACACAAGATGTCTAATGGACTCAACGCATAAACATTGCTTGGATAGAAAATATTCCTTCTAGCTCATTTAAATAAAAAGAAAAACAAGTTGGTGACTGTTAAACAAAGAAAGAAAAAAGGTAGTAAAATGCTCTTTAAATTTGTGCCGGATTTTAGTTTCTCATGACTGTGTAAAAAGTTCATGAAACTAGCTTCACAAATACAGTCAATTTAATTGCTTTCTTAACCCATTTTAATTGGATTCCACAAAGAAAAGATATTTCTAGAATGGGAATACATACCTTACCACCATTTTGGATCCCAAAATGCACATACTGAATACATGGCCTGCCCTAATATAAAAGGAATATATACAACAGAAAACACTCCCATTCAAGGAAGAAATAAATCTTGTACTAAGATAAATTTAGCACCTGAAAGGTGTTAGTGCCACCCCTAAAATAGCTCAAAATTAGCCCGAGATTACCTATATAGTACACAAAACAGTAACTTTTTACTTAGTAGCACAGACATTACAGAATCCTTTTTCCAATCCCCTCAATTAATAGGCTTAGAACTGAGGCTCATTAGCTAAATTTTTGGCTCAGTAAAGTTTCAAACTTACTTTAGCTCATCACTGGTTTCCTGTTCACTGTCTTGTGTTGTATCCAAAGAAAAGGCATCGGAGAGTTCAGCTGGGGTGGACTCTTGCTCTTCTGTTGGAAGTGCTTGTGTTCCCAGGGAGCCTGGGATCAGCTCCCTCTCTCTTTTGACAGATTCCTTGTGAGGGTCTCTGGGATTCTGTAAATCTTTCTCAGTTTTATCATGGTCATCTTTCAAAGAAGAATGTTTAGCTTCACCCAGAGATGATTTTCCTGAGATATTGAACAGGTTACCAAGAAAGTGAAAAAAGCTTTCTTTTGGCTGTCTGTCACTTTCTCCAATTTTGGTTTCTGAAGTAGAACCGGAAAGATCACTTGGCTTTTTGAGATCTCCCTGTGTTGGAAGAGTGATTGGCTTCTCAGCATGGTTCCTTTTGTCCTCACTTTGGGGAATCTTTGAAAACAAAATATAGAACAATAAGCATCATCATTTAAAAAATAAAATAGATTGACTGATAAGCTATTACAATAGACTCTGCTAGACACTTGAATACATTTGTGAATAAGGCTGATGGCTTGTGCTCCTTTGAGCAGTTAACAGTCTACTAAAGAACACAGTCAGCATGGCCTCAGCAAAGCCATCGAGTAAAGCTTGTGAGGGGAGACGCACACCATACATGGCAACCCAGAACTGTAGTAACTAGTCCAGATTTGGTAGAGGTGAGAACAGAGGTGGTAACTAGGGACAGAAAAAGTGACTACATGATGTTTGTGCCTCCCTCCCTCCCTCCCTCCTCCCTCCCCCCCTCCCTCTCCCTCCCTCCCTCCCTCTCTCTCTCTCTCTGTGTGTGTGTGTGTGAGATGACATGTCAGCTTCTAAAGGAGTTAATATGATTGGAGGTTGGAGTACAAAAAGAAGTGTGAGAGGTAAGTATGGAGAGATAAGTAAAAGGGAAGTAAAAGTAAAGTGACAGCACCAAGTAAAAGTACAGATGATGGAAAATCTCATGTGTATTTAAATTTAGCCTGTATAATCACAGAGCTAATGGAGAATATTTCAAACACTTAGTACTTTAGACAGTGACACCTAAATAAACCTCATTATTTGAGCACCGAGTTAACCCATGAAGCTGTCACACTATGTAAAACTGTTCCTTATGAGGATGAGGAAAGATAGTAACATGGTGCTTCAATTCAGAGATAACCCACTGTGACCCCTTCATGGTAAAACATGAAGTCCTGATACATATATTAATGCAAGCTGGACAGCACCAAGCATTCTTACAGAGATTAAACACTTCCAGAGGTGCATTTTACCTGCTTATAATTAACTTACTGGTAAAGCAAACTCACATTCATCATACTCTGTGTGAGGAAAACTTGAGATGCTATATTAAAGAACATGCTGGCATTCTACCTCACACTCTCCTCAAGATTCCAAAAGGTTTTAGGACAATGTGCCAACTCACCCTGCCTTCCAAACATCCTTGCTTGCATACTTGTAAAAGGAATGCACGTCTGACAGTATCTGTCATCGGTTATGCTCGCTAGCCCTTATAAAAGGAAAGCTCAAGTGTGAGTCAGAAATGATCAGAACACAAAGGCAAAACCACCTTAGGGTACTTCAGATTTACATGACAAAGTTTTGTAAGAAGCTGATCTTCCAGAAGACAAGAGCATCATAATTACACCACTTGTTCACCTCATTCCATGTTTTAATCTAAGTTCAAAATAGTTTAAAGGAACATTTCACTAATCACTAAGAAAATTTAGCATATGAAAAGCTGATAAAAAACGTTTAGAACCTATTAACCCCAGCAAACTGATTGCAATCAAATAATATTCTTAAGTTTGTTCCCACCTTAGGTGTCAAAGAGCATTTTTCAGTAAACACACAGCATTTTTCTACATATTAGAACTTACTATAAGTTGTGAGCCTCTGTATTTAGAATATCGCCAGCCTTCTATAGTCACTACAAGTCTTTGAAACCTTTCACGGGTTTCAACTGCAACTTGATTCCACCTGTCTCTACCTCACCTGTCCAAGCTTCTGCACACTCTGAGAGCCAGCACTGCAAGTCACCTGTGCATTCTCCTCCTGTAAACATCATAAATGGCCTCTCAGCTTGGCAGTAGAAGATATGCTAGTGGACAGTTTGAAAATGCTCATTTATATGAAAGACATACTTACTAGTTTTTTACTCAATTTAATTTGTTATAATTTCTAGCCACAGTATTTCTCCTTGGGTCAAAACAAACTAACACTATAACATGAAATGAACAGTGATTAATTCTCTTCTATAACTAAAATGAATGACTGTTCATCTTACATAGCCGTATGAAGAAAGTGAACTATGGGCTGCTCATTAAAGATTCATAAATGTCCTTAAAATGCTTCAGATTTTCACAAAAGAGCATTATAAAACTGGGGCAATGGTCTAAAAGAAGGAAAATCAAGGGACCAAGGAGATTATAGCTTCTTACATCATTCACATTTCAAGACAAATAATTTTTATCAAATAGTATTTATCTCACTGACTCAATTGTTTTTACTTTACTAGTCTTTTAAAAGCATAACAGACTGCTTTTCAAATGAGGAAGATACATTTTGCAAAACTAATAAAAGCTTTTATTTACATTTAATCTTTTAAAGTTCTATACAATTTTTTTTTTCAAGAGACGGGGTCCTATTCTGTTTTCCAGGCTGTACCTGATCATAGCTCACTGTAGGCTCTAACTTCTGGGCTTAAGCCATCGTCCTGCTTCAGCCTTTCAAGTAGCTGGGACTACTGGTGTACCCCACCATGCCCAGCTAACTTTTTAATTTTTTTGTAGAGATGGGGTATCTATGTTGCCCAGGCTGGTCTTGAACTCTTGGCCTGACATGATCCTTCCACCTCAGCCTCCCAAAGTTATACAACTAAAAGAAAAAAAACCACTTGTTTCTCCTTCCCCTCAATTGTCAACTTCTTTGCTATTCCAGATTCCTTATATCATAAATATACTAAAGAACACTTTTGAGTTTCCTTAAATGTCTCAGTTCCTATAATCTTATGAGAAACTTATACCAGTAATTAAAATACCTTCAACAAGGAAAAAAACATTTCTGAATTTAGAAACAAAGACTGGTAGAAAAGAACACCACTATTCAAAATAAATACCTACAATAAATTATGTATCTACATAATTAAATTTTTATGTTTAATCTAAGGCAGCTGTTCTTTGACTACAGCCTAGACAACAGCAAGTTCAGCCTGCTACAGGCCCTCATTAGGCAGGGCCTATGTTTGCTTGCCAACAAGACTGTCTGAACAAAATGAAAGCACTCAGGATTGAAGCAAACACTAACAAAATATTAATCTCAACTGCCCTCAAATATTCTGATATTCTGCATATAATATATGAATGCTACTGGTGAAGGCATATACATATGAATTTTTGATTTTTTCCTTCATGTCCAATAAGTTGTAATGCAGTACCCTTAGACTACATTCATTCATCTATATTCTCTCTTTGCTATGTGCCCAATACAGGAAAATATAGGAATGCATTATGGACACTAATAAGATTTAGCTGTAGCCTTCAAGGAGCTTATAGTTTCACACGATACTCATCATTATATCACATTGTGGGGCTCAGAAGAGGTATGCACACAATGGAAGACACAATTAACTTGACTGGGGATGGCGAGAAACGGCTACATAGAGAAGGTGACATTTGAGCTTGCTCCTGAAGGATGAGAAGATCATTCTAGACACAAGGTATGGTTGCACAAAGACAAGGAAGTTTGAAGTATGCTTACTATGGCATGGGTGTGGCTGAAGAGCATTAGAGCACAGAGGCCAGAGAAAGAGGTTGACAGATGACCAACAAGGAGTGGAGGGTGAGGAATAACAGTCATAAATGATTGGGTTCTCTAAAGTGGGCCAAGATTTGAGTAGCTAAGCCAAAAATGGATATGGGAAATATAGAAAAGGAAGTGAGAATTAGGGCTTTTGGGGAGAGGGGAAGGAAGTGCAACAAACTATTTAGATGTCAAACACGTTGAAATTTTGGTCCATTGGTGACACATAAGTTGAGATGTCTGATAAACAGTCAGAAGCACAGTTGAAGAATGTAATTTGGCAACACACAGTGGGTATAGGGGAACAAAGTACCAATGAAAGATCCCTAGGGTAAAAAAATTTAAAAGCTAGCAGAAAGGACAGAAGAAATCAGTGAAAGAGACAGACAAGGCGAAAATCAGATCAGGTCATTCCCTCCAGAATACTGGTCTCAAAGGCAAAGAAAAAAGAACACTTCCAGGACAGAAGGGATTAAAGAATGTCAAGTGCCATTGTAAGCTCCAGAAAGATGAGGATTATCCACCTCACTGGTCTTCAAAAACATCAGGCACACTCCTACCTTGGAAATTTTGCATTTACTCTTCTCTCTGCTTAGAATGTTCTTCCCCCAGACAGCTAGATGACTCACTCCCCCTCACCTCCTCCAGACCTTTACTTAAAAACCATCTCCTCATTGAAAGTTCCCTCATCACTATCTAAAATAGCAAACACCTCCAATCTAAAACTGTCTATTCTCCTTCTCTGTTTTATTGTTCTCCTTGTACTTACTAGTAAACACACATACACCCCATACAAACCACAAACCTACACCAAACTTATAACATATACTATCTGTTTCTTCTTTTAGAACATAAAATTCAAAGGGGTAGAGCTTTTGTATCTTTTATTCATTGCAGTCTTTGTTAGATTAATAACTAAGGAAATGAGGACTATGAAAAAGGCCTATGAATGCAGGAAAAAATATTTATAACAGTCCAGGAATTTATAAGCCCAGTCCCAAGCTCAAAGGGTTAAGCAGTTGGTAGTGGCAAGGAAATAAGAATGGTTGTAAATAGAAGGGAACCCTTTTGAGAGATCTTTAACTAGAAAGATGTAAAGACAAAAGACAACATTTTAAGTTCCAAGACAGAACTGGGTTTCTATTCCAATTTTATAGATCAGCTATGTATTTGTTGCAAAGGGAGTGACTACTCTATAAGGGAGATGGATGACAGGTTCCAGAAGGAAAGGCAGAAGATAAAGAGGCCAGCATAATCTATAATACTTCTATTAATAATAAAGGGAAGGTATTAGCTTTGGAGAAAACTAGGGACATTTCCTCTTCCAAGTAAAGTGGGAAAAAGAGTGGCTAAAGCCTGATAATTCTATAAGTGAAGACAGTAAGTAAGGTCCAACAAGTGGCTCTCAAGTCAGTAAGAGGACTTATCTAACAAGCTGAAAGGGAGACACTGAGGGGAGCTAGTTTGGGTTCCCAACTAGAGAAGAATTGGAAGAGTGTTTCTGAGGAATGCAACCCCAAATCAGCAATAGGCTAAAACCAGGTGACCCAAGCAGCAGTTAGGGTCAATGTAAATATTAAAGTATTCATTCAATAAATAATGAACATCAAGACATTATTCTATTAATAGGTATTTAGAAGCAACAGTAAAAAATACACCAAAATCCTTGTTTTCATAGAACCTACATTCTAGTGATATAAGAACACTATTTTGAAGGTCTAATCAGCATTATTTAGTCACCCCCTCAAGAGGCCTATAGGAGATGGCAGGGGCTAAACCAATGTGGTGACTAGCATAGTGAACAAGGTCTCAAGTTTTAGAGAATTTTCTCCTACCCCCTTGATGAGTAGAGCTGCTAAGTGCCATGTGTATGCTCCCCAGGGCCCAAGAAAAGTTGCCAGTGCCCACCACAACCAGCAACCGCAACCCCAGCAAAGTCACACCACTGCCTCCACAAACATATGCAGTATAGGCCACTGAGGCACTCGCAGATGTTGATTTCCACCAAAGAAATCACATGGAGACTACACTAGGTACCCACACAGAACCAAAACACCCTAACCAACTTACACTATAGATCACATCTACAAGAAAAAGTCCCTATGAAAGCTACTCCATGAATTTAGAAGAGATGACTGTTCTACCAGGTGTGCAGACATCAATATATGCACATAGTAACATGAAAAAGCAAGGAAACATGACACTTCCAAAGGGACACAATAATTCTTCAGCAACACGACCCAAACAAAAGAAAATCTATGAAATGATTGAAAAGGAATTCAAAATAATAATCTCAAGAAAAATTCAGCAAGTTACAAGATAATATAGATAATTCAATGAAATCAGAAAAACAATTCATGATATGAATGAGAAACTCAAAGAGATACTGATATAAAAAAGAACCAAACAAAATTCTTGGAGCTGAAAATTTCACTGGATAAAATTAAAAATATAATTGAGAGCTTCAACAACAGAGTAGACCAAGCAGAAGAAAAGATTCTGAACTTGAAGCCAGGCCTTTTGAAGTAGACCAGTCAATAGAGGAAAAAAAAAAAAAAAAGAACGAAAGAACACCCATGGAACTATAGGACATTATTAAGGGAACAAATATAAGTATTTTGGGAGTTTCAGAAGGAGAAAAGATGGATAAAAGCATAGAAACCATATTTAATGAAATAATAGCTGAAAAATTCCCAAGTCTTGTAACAAATATGGACATTAAGATCAAGCTTAAGGGTACCCAAATAGATTCAACTCAGATCTTTTCTTAGGCGCATTATAGTCAAACTGTCAGAAGTCAAAGAGAGAATTGTAAAAATAGCAAGAGAAAAGTATCAAGCCACATATAAGAGAATCCCCATCAGACTAATAGCAGATACCACAGTTGAAACCTTAAAGGCCAGAGGAGAGTGAGATGATATATTCAAAGTGTTTAAACTAAAACAACTCTCAGACAACAATGTTATACCCAGCAAAGTTATCCATCAGAAATGAAGGAGAAAGAAAGTCTTCCCAGACAGAAAAAAACTGAGAGAACTCATCACCACTAGACAGACCTTCAAGAAATGCTGACAGTACCTACATCTGGAAGCAAAAGGACAATAAATACCAGCAAGAAAATGCAAAAGTATAAAACTCACTGACAGCAGATACACAAAACGGGAACGTAATCAAACTTTATCACAACAGAAAACCTCCAAAGAAAGATAAAATATAATAGAGGAAGAAGGGAACAAAGGATATACAAAACAACCAGGAAACAATTAACAAAATGACAGGAGTTGAGTCTTTACCTATAAGTAATAATTATGAGGTAAATGCAAATTAAAACCACAATGAGATATCATCTCACCCCAGTTATAATGGCTACTATCAAAAAGACAAAAAAATAACAAATGCTAGTGGAGATGTGGAGAAAAGGGAACTCTTATACACTGTTAGTGTGAATGTAAATTGGTACAACCATTATGGAAAACAGTATGGAGCTTCCTCAAAAACCTAAAAGTAAAAACTACCATATGATCCATGAATCCCACTACTAGGTATATATCTAAAGGAAATAAATGAGTATGTCAAAGAGATATCTGCACTCCTATGTTTACTGAAGCACTATGCACAATAGCCAAGACATGGAATCACCCTAAGTGTCCATTAACAGATGAATAAAGAAAATGTGAAATATATCTATACACAATACAATTCTACTTAGCCATAAAAAAGAATGAAACCCTAGAGGATATTATGTTAAGTGAAACAAGCCAGGCACAGAAAAATAAATACTGCATGTTCTTACTCATGTGTGGAAGCTAAAAAAGTTGATCTCATAGAAATAGAGAATACAATAGTGGTTACCAGAGGCTGGTAAGAGTGGGAGAAGGGGGATGAGGAGAGATTGGTTAATGGATACAAAATTATAGCTGGATAGAAAGAATAAGTTCTAATGTTATATAGCACTTTAGGGTGACCATAGTTAACAAAATTTATTGTATATTTTAAAATACTTAGGAGAGACGATTTTGAATGTTCCTAACAAAAAGAAATAAGTTTGAGGAGATGGATATGCTAATTATCCTGACTGGATTATTACATATACATGCATCAATTATCACTCTGTATCACATAAATAAGGACAATTATTATGCATAAATTTTAAAAAAGTTTTTAGTGTGAGTGGAAAACAGGGAAGGGTGGCTGTACTGTCTCTAGCACCTGGTTTGGTCCTCCTTTCTGCCCCAGGTGCTGGCTCCATTGTTCATAACAAGGACAAGCCTTGAGAACATCATGATCCCCCACCCCACTAGGTTCCTTAGCACCCTCAACTCCAACGACCTCCCCTTCCACTCTACCTGCCCCTTTGGCTAACCCTGGCCTTTGTCTCTGCTCAAATTGCCTCTGACTCTGAATTTCAGGAATTTGCCAGTGTTCACATCTGATCATCTTTCCAGCTCCTCTACCTTATTGTCCCAGGTGTAACCATCACACCAGTTGTCCCGCCTCATCATACCTTCTGTCCTCTGATTCTTACTGTCCCTCTCAGCTTCCCAAAATGTTCCTATCTTCTCCATCCAGCTCTCAAATATGGCCAATAATCTCAAAGCTTCTTTCTCTGATCCTTGGTCATCTCCACCCAAAAAACTCCAGTTTACCTTTTCCACATAGGTGAATGAGTCTTGCTTTAGAAATCTGTGGGTGTATGCAGAGGTATGCAGATTCAGGCTGCCAGTAATTCATGGTTTACAGCCTCAGTCTATAAACAGATTCCCCAGATTGGATATCAGTCTGTAGCCTTCCCCCATCCACATGATAGGTTAGTTAGCCAGAAGATAATTAGTGAAAAAAATGGAGAAGGAAATAGCTACAGGTAGGAATTGAAAATTTTTAAAAAGGAGAGTAAGATTTGGAAGACCAAGTGTTTCAACTGATTAAACATATAAGAATTAATGGGCTGGGCATGGTGGCTCATGCCTATAATCCCAGCACTTTGGGAGGCTGAGATGGAACGATTACTGGAGGCCAAGAGTTTGAGACCAGATGAGCAAGGGAAAGATCCCCGTCTCTACAAAAAATAGAAAAATTAGCTGGGCATGGTGATTTAAGGCTGTAGTTCCAGCTACTTGGGAAGCTGAGGCAGGAGGACTTCTTGAGCCTATGACTTTGAGGTTCCAGTGAGCTGTGAGATGCCACTGCAGTCTAGCCTGGACCCTGTCTCAAAAAAAAAAAAAAAAAAAAAAGAATAAGAATTAAGGAAAGGCCACTAAATGTGGTCAGCAAGAGGTCACTGGTGACCTCGAATGCACTGGTTTCATGGAATGGCTTTCATTCATTCAATGACTACATATTCAGCAACCATGACATGTGTGCCAGGCACAGTATTAGGCTTCCCATGTTGGTGGGAACTAGAAAAGAAACAAGAGTCAGGTCAGATAGCATTAAGAATTGAACAGTTCTTAATGTAGACTGTCATAAGAAATTTTTGGGTAAAAGGAGTAAAGTCGAATGAAAGACTGAAAGGAAAAGAAATCAGACCCACAAAAAGAAAAAAAACCGCATTGTCTTTAATATTATATATTAAGAGAGAAACACATAGAACCGAGGCAAATGGGAAGAAGTTAGTGAAGATGGAAGGATGGAGGCAGCCAAAGCAAGGCACAAGAGAATGCAGGAAATAAGGACATCAACACTGTTGGTTCGGGGCTGGGGTGGGGGCTTAACGGAGTTGAGCCTTGGAAGGAACAAAGGGATGGGTATTCCTCTGAAATACATACAAGGGAGCAGGGCATAACGACATGTCTTCCCTCTTCCCTCTCTTTTAAACAAAAATGAATGTAAATGCAGCAAGAGTCCAAGGCAGCAAGACAATGGTAGAATGTGGACTAAATATCTGGAAGCTTCTCCAGCTAGATATAAAAACCAAATATAAACAAAATACATATTCCACTAGAAGATCAGATCCAAGCATTAGAAGTAGCTACCAATGTTAGCAAAACAGCAAAATTTATGTAGCACATAAGTGGGATTTTAAGAATCAAGAATTCAACCTCTGTGGAAAGCAATATGGAGATACCTTAAAGCGATACAAGTGAATCTACCATTTGATCCAGCAATCCCATTACTGGGCATCTACCCAAAAGATCCAATGACACTCTACAAGAAAGACACCTGCACTCGAATGTTTATAGCAGCACAATTCATAATTGCAAGGCTGTGGAAGCAGCCCAAGTGCCCATCAATCCAAGAATGGATTAATAAAATGTGGTATATGTATACCATGGAGTACTATTCAGATCTAAGAAACAATGGTGATATAGCACATCTTATATTTTCCTGGTTAGAGCTGGAACCTATACTACTAAGTGAAGTATCCCAAGAATGGAAAAACAAGCACCACATATATTCACCAGCAAACTGGTATTAAATGAGCAGCACCTAAGTGGACACATAGGTACT
>VSMD01061555.1:0-77973 GCA_008750895.1 Mirza zaza | reverse complement strand
ACATGCGAACACACACATGCACATGCTCTCACACCCACACATGCAAACACACACATGCACACGCTCTCACACCCACACATGCAAACACACACATGCACATGCTCTCACACCCACACATGCGAACACACACATGCTCTCATACCCACACATGCGAACACACACATGCACATGCTCTCACACCCACACATGCTAGCACACACACGCAAATTCTCTCACACCCACACATGCGAACATACACATGCACATGCTCTCAGACCCACACATGCTAACACACACATGCACATGTTCTCACACCCACACATGCGAACACACACATGCACATGCTCTCACACCCACACATGCTAGCACACACACGAAAATTCTCTCACACCCACACATGCGAACATACATACGCACATGCTCTCACACCCACATAACTCTCACACACACTCACATATTCACACTCAAGCACCCTCTCTCACAAGCCCTGTGTACCCACACACATGGTCACACACTCACACATGCTCTCACTACCCTGTCACAGTCACACCCAAGCTCACATCCACACGCTCCCACACGCACGCTCGCCTGCACTCTCCCACGCACTCACCATCCTGGCGCCCACCCCAGGATCACACACAGTCACACACTTGCTGATCCGCCCCCAGCACACACGGTCCACTGCCCTGGCCCACTCTTCCCACCCACTGGTCCACACAACTCCAAGTGCGAACTGCCCACATGCACCTTCCTCTCCGAGTTTACAGCTCCATGCCCTTGGGTGCCCCGTGACAGGGCTCTCTCTATCTATCTCCCTAGTAGGGCTGAGACTCCGAGAGCCTCCTGAGGAGACCCTAGTTGTGCCTCTATCTCTGCAGGGCTGTCTTGGGATAGGGGAGGAGGAGGACCTTTGGCTCAGAGTTCATGGCCAGCCCACAGGAGTGAGATGGGAGATCACTGGGGTGCCAACCCCAAACACAGAAAAGGAGAGTTCAGGCCAAAGCTGGCTAGGTACGGGAGTGAGCTCCCTGTCACAGGAAGTATGCAAGCATGGCCAAACCATTCCTTGGTAGAGAAGGTGTGGAGGGGCCTCCAGCCTGCCTTGGAGGGAGATGCAGTTAGAGGGAAAGTCCCGCAGGAACCTCCAGCCAGAGCCGTAAGAGCCAGGGCTGGCGGGGGTGGGGGAAGGAGGAGTGGGGCCAGGCAGAGGAGGTGGGAGGGGGCAGGTAAGGGTGGGGCTGGCGGCCCCGGAGGGTGGGGCTGTCTCGCCGTGGCCGCCATAACTCAGCCAAGACGGACAGTTTCCTTTCTCCTGCCTGATTTACTGCCTGCTTTGGAGGGGTGAGGCCCAGGCTTTGAACTTCAAAGGGAGCAGCGAGTGGAGCCGTGGCTGTGGTGAGCCCAGGGGTCTGTCCCCTGGCTGGCCCAAGAGGCTTGGGTCCTGGGTCTGCAGTACTCACTAAGCCTTGTCAAGCCTCTGTCTTCTCGTCTGTAAAATGTGGTCCCAGCCACATCCCTCAGAGGAGGGTGAGTGCTCAAGCTCCTTGGCATGTTTCCAATGCTAAGGACAGTGACACCCAGGGGTCTGTGCCAACTTCTCAGTAAGCTCTGCTCAGGACAGAGAAAGGACCTGTCACTTCTCACGACTTTAGGTTTATCTACTGATTTATTTTACCCACCATTCCTTTATCATCTTTGCAAAGACAGAAGGGAGGGAGGCATTCTTATTTTTTCCTTTCCCTATTTTGCAGGTGGGTAAACCGAGGCCCAGAGACATTAATTCTGCCTCCTAAGCACGGAGTCCCAGTGCCCAGTCCCTGGTCTCTGCCTGAAACTGCCCCAGGGACTGGGCACCAGGTTGGGAGCCAGGCAGTGTTTGTTGGCTGAGTCTTTCGTCCCCTTAGCTGAAGGCCTGGTACGCTGGGCTCTGCCGCTGGGCAGGGCTACATGCCCTGTAGCCATGCCTGTCCTCGCCACCTCTGGGCTTCAGTTTCCTAATTGGTGAAAGGGGCTATGCCCACCCTGCCCTGCGAACTCTTGTTTGGAAAGAGTCGGATACCAGCAGACTCGGTGCCTGGGTCCCACCTGCGGATGTGTTTCCTTTGCTGTGAGAAACATTCAGGACAGGTGTCCCTGCTCAAGCTTGGAGGCGTCCCGTAACTACCTGGTCACCACCTTCTCAGAGGCTTTGGCTGTTCCAGTGTTCCAGGCTGCCGACCTCCGGCGACCGCTGGAGCAGCTCCCTTGGATGGAGGGCTCTCTCTCCGGCCCCCGCGCCCTCGCCAGCCCTCCCTCGCTGATGTGCTCTGCCTGGCCCTGAGTTGCCTAGCTCGTGACCTGACCCACCTGAACTGGCCCTGAGAGGGCCTGCTGGGGGCCCAGGGGTGGGGACAGCATGGGGCCCCAGCTGTCCCATACTGTCCCCAGGGAGATGAGGGGCTGGTCAGCCTGCAGCTTGTCTGGGAGGGAGGTGGGGTGCCGGAGGTGGCTGGCGAGGGCAGAGGGCACGCAGACCACACCCTGCAGGGGCTTGAGCACCTGTCTCTGTCCGCGGTCAGTGGTGATGCCAAAGGTGTGCATACCTAATGCTTCTCCTTTTGGAGTTGATAGAAACAGTCTCCTTAGAGACACTGTCCTGGGGACCACGGACAGACCAGTGCCAGAGGAGGTCGGGTCTGGGTCTTTAAACCCCTGCCTGGCGGCCCTCCCCACCCTGGACATGCAGCTGGCCCTAGTGCTGCTGGGGCGAAGGAGCCAGGACTCCGGGTTCCAGCCACCTCGGGCTCAGCCCCAGCCCCACCCTGTGGGGCACTGGCGGATTCCCCTGCACCCCTTGAGCCTTGGTTTCCGCATCCATAAAACTGAGGGATGAGCCACTTAGTCTAGAAGTTAGTCTAGAAGCGTGCAGTGTAAGCACGCTCTGGTTATTGGTCTTCAAGGGTGAAAGTGTTTCTTAGAGGAGGGGGTGGGGACAACTGCCTTCGACCCCCACTGACTGGGGCTTGAACTGAGATTCCGTTTTTGTCGCTGGCAGGGGAGGGGTGGCTAGGACCTTCTAGGGGAGGGTGAAGGGGACCCTCCCGAGCCATCTTTCGGTGCCGCCACTGCACAGATGTTTGTGGAAGGCTTACTGCTGCTGGTCTCGTGGGGCCCACAGAGCAGCCACCTCCGGCAGAAAGGCATGAGCCGCCCGTCGCCAGCGCAGCAGCCCAGGCCTTCCCAGCTCACCCGGATGGAGGAGCTGGCTGTGCCAGAGGAAGCCCTCAGCTGGGAATGTGTGCTGTCTTTGAGAAATGATTTGGGGGCCATAAATTTTCAGAGGCAAAGCAATCCTCAGACTTCTCGCAATGCCGAAGAGTTCGGACTTGTCTCGAGGCTGGCGGTTTCGCCAAGCAGCGCACCAGCCCTTGCGGTTTGTCACTGCAGAGGGTGATTGGTTTTCGCCTTAAGGTGGAATCCTCAGATTTCAAGCTCTGCTTTAACTTGTTTTATTTCACCCGGCACACAAACAAAAATAGCCCACAAGATGTACAGATGAACCTGACAGAAGGGTCTCCTTCCTCCTGGTGCAGAGTAGGGAGGGAGGAAGGAGGACAGAGCCCGCTGGTCACTGTGTGGGGCCTTGCCCTGGGGCCACTGGGCACCCCCGGCAGCCTCTGCCCAGGGTGTGGCGGGCTGTACTGACCCCCAGGTCCCCTAAGATTAGGCCATTTTACAGGTGAGGAACAAAGACCCAGCGGCATCTGCCGCCCCCCAAAGTCTCACAGCTGAACATTTGGGAGCCAAGATTTGAACTTGGGCCTGTGCGACTGACTCTCAGGCCTGGGCTGCTTTTCAGGGCAGATCCTTGACGCGAGACTCAGCACCTGCAGCTTACCTCTGGGCCGAGATCACCCTCTCCCAGCTGAAGTGGGAGCGTCGGGTGTGAACACGCTCTCGTGAGAACATGCTTACACAGTTGGTTCCAGGGCTGGTTTGAAGTCTCCTTAAGCACCACGGAAGCCCTGTTTCCATGCCAACAACTGCTGTGCTGCTTACAGGCACTTTTATCTACCCAGAGAGAAGGCAGGCCCTCCAAGGGTGCCAAAGAGAACACTTTTGGCTTTGAACTGTCTCATTTGCATGCCTTTTGCGTAGTCAGTAATTTTTCTGGATTCTCCCAAAATGACCAGCTGACACAGTGAGCGCGTTGTCTGCAGGGCCGGCTGGTCAGGGTGAAAGGGTCTCAGCGCTGTGCTGTTCGCCGGTGGGAGGGAGAGGCTGAGCGTGGGAGGAGCAGCTGGGGCGGGTGGGGGTGGGGCCCATGGCTAAGCGTTGGTCTCTGCGGGCTGCGCGAATGAGTGCCCGGGAGGGCAGACTAGAGCTCATTTGGCCAGAATGTTCTCCGACAGAGCTGTAGACAAGGAGTCCTACTTTCTGGAAATACTCGGCCTCTATTAGCACCGCTAGGTGCTTTCTAGATGCTCTTGCACTTCCTCCCGTGGCTGAGGTGCAGTTGTGCTGTTCCACAAGTGAAGAAAGGGGAAGTCACTTGCTCCACCACCAGGGAAGGGGTCCAAAGAGAGACTGGCTCCTGGGGTGGTGGTGTACCAGGGCCCAGAGAGCCGTAGGATCTGCCGAGCGGAGGAGGCCGAGAAGGTGCTCCGTGGTGGCGACATTGTTGACAGAGCTGACGGGGGGAAGCCCCACGGGGTGGCCTAGACCACGGGGACTTGTTCCTCACAGCTCCAGGGGCTGGAAATCTGAGATCACATGTTGGTGGGCTTGGTTCCTTCTGAGGCCTCTCTCCTAGGCCTGCAGGTGGCCCTCCTCCCCGTGCCTGCACGCAGTCCTTCCTACGTGCGTGTCTGTGTCCTGAGCTCCTCTTCGTATGAGGACACCAGTCATATTGGATTAGGGCCCACCCTCATGACCCCATTTCACCTTAATTATCTTTTTAAAGGTCTTGTCTCCAAATACGCTCCCATTTTCTGAGCTGCTGGGGGTGGGGGCATGTTTAGGGCTTCAGCATATGGATTTGAGGTGTGTATAACCCACCCCATAACAGTGGAAATTGTCATGTGGGTGTTGGTGAGAACACTAGGAGGGAATGAAGACAGAAGAGCATCAGCAAGGGAGATCCTAGTTCTGGGAGCCTTGAATGCCAAGCCAAGGATCCGTCCTCCCCTCCTGTGTGCCGGGTACCACGGTACTCAAGGCAGGAGCTTCAGGCTGTAAAGGACATTTGAAGTCACTTAGCGAGGAGCTAGCTGAGTGGGACTGGGTTGGGGCACCCGAGAGGATAGCCAGTCTTTCCAGGAGCAGCATGCTGCACCAGTGTGGGATCTTCCTTGAGCAGGTTAGTTTTCTGGGGGCTTAGGGGGCTTCCAGTCCAGGAAAGCCACCTGTTCTTTTAGTCTGGATTCTCCCCAAAATGCAGAGCCTGAGGCAAGGGTTTAGGACCTGGTGGTTTATTTTGGGGCACAATCCCAAGGACCAGGAGTAGAAGATTGGGGTAAGTGAGGCAAGGGCCCCCAAGGCCCCCAAGGCCCATCCAAGGGGACGTTGAGCCAATTACTACTGACAGTAATGGGGGCTGGAGCCTGCCGAGGACCCTCTGAGGAGGGTGTAGGGTGCCTCAGGATTGTCCTCCCAGGGGTGGAGGGGCTCCCGCTGCTCACAGGTGAAGTCTCTGTGGAGTGGAGCACCACTCCCCGCACTTCTGGGCTTGCCCGTATGCCACATAGCTCCCAGGGTCTGCAGTGCTCCATGTGGGGGTGGCGGGCTGCCACATGAGGTGCTCTGGGTTATACCTGTGCAGAGCTGGTTATCGTAGCCACAGCTGGGAGCAGACGTGAGGCGAGGACAAGTGGTGTCCAGTACATCTTCCAAGCTGGCAAGAAGTATAACCAACGGAAGCCATCTGCTGCGGGGACACAGCGCCCCGGCCGGTAGACAGACACGGGCGGTGCCTCCTGGGAGCCAGGCTGTGCTCGCAGGGCTCGCGGGGCTGAGCACAGAGTTGCTCCTGCGCCCTGAGCTCTAGGAAGCAATTAAAGACACAGTGGCTGCCTATACTGAGGAGTGTTGGGAAGAGGCCTGTAGAGACCACAGCGTGGGCACAGAGCAGGGACTTGTCATTGCTGCCCTAGGAGAGGGAAGTGTCACAACCAGGGATTACAACCCTGAAGGCTACGTAGATGTGCTCCAGGCAGAGGGATCACGGACAGACTGAGGTCCCTGTGGGTGCTTGCTACACCCTAAATCTGAAATCAAGGTACGCGGACAGTCACATCCCTAAGGCAGACTTGCAATTAGTGACTGAATTCTGGCTACTGGCCCAGGGACAGAAGTGATGCCTGCCACTTCCAGATCTGGCCCAGAAAAGGCATCCTCCTCCTGCAGAGGGTCTGTCTCCACTTACTGGCTGGATAATGTCAAGACCAAAGATGCCGGTGAGCAAGATGGAAGGAACCTCAGTCCCTGAGTGACTGCATGGAGCTGAGCTCCCTGGCCAACCCTCCTTGAACTATGACAAGAGTGAGGTTCAGACCTTTAGAGTGATGAGCTGCTGAGATTTGGGGCTGTTTGTTACAGCAGTTAGCTTTCTCTGACTAATACAATATTGGTAATCTGAAATGAGCATTGCCATAAGAGCGTATGACATGTGGCATTGGCTGCTGAGGGATAGTGTGGAAATTGATATCAATGTTTTTGAAATATGGCAGTCCACATTATGAAGTGGCAAAATATTTGGTAGAACTGTTGCCTGAGATAACTTGGAAGACACAGCACACAGGCATTTAGCCTGTAGCTCCAGGGGAAATTGTTGGAAAGAATTAAGAGATTAGTGTGTCTTGGCCACCATGGGCTGCATTTGGCAAGATCTTACAGGAAAGAGATGAACTCAGGAGAGGAACAGCTGGTTGGAAGCAGAAACAAAAGGAAACAGAGAGAGGGGCTTTTCAGGGCTGGAGAACCTAACCATTTCTGAACCCGAAATAGTAGGAAATAAAAGTGAGAAAATCTTTGGCTGCAGCGAAGATTAAATGAAGGATGTGACACTTCCACTCGATTACACAGCCTCAGGATTGTCATGATTAAGTTGGGAGGAAGAGGCATGGAGGCAAGGAAGTAGGGAAAAAACAAATGGGGCCTGACACTTAAGTCTAGGAAAGAACCATGGGTATGATTGTTGGCATGTAGAATTGACAGGAAGCAAATAGATCAGAAACTTGGGTTTGGAGGGAATTGTATTGATCAAGAAACAGTGCTCCTGGACTGAGAGTCTTTGACAGAAGCTGAAAATATTCCCTGGGCTCCCGACTCTCCATACACAGGAAGTCGGTTATGAAAACTCTACAGTGTCCAAGGAGGGAATAGGATCCTAATCCCACAGCAGATTTGGCCGTGGAGGGGAATTGACAAGGAAGAGCCCCATCATGTGGAGCCAGGGGCACAGAGGAGAGTGCTGGAACGTGGACACAGAGCTTCCGGAGAGCACAGCCAGCGTCTCGCTAGGTGATAGTCTTTGCTGCCAGGCTGGTGAAACGTCTCATCTCTGCCCCATGAGGCCAGGCTACACACCAGACCTCCCACTGCTGGGTGCCTGCCATTCTCCCCTCTTGTGGGTGGTGGTCAGTGAGGTCACCTTGCTCTCCCTTGCTCCAGCATCGCATTGCACGTGCATGGGCACATGTGTGCAAGGGGACAGCACACACACTCCTCTGCAGTCCGTAGTCCGCTGCACACGCCGCAGCTGGGTGGGACACTGGCTGTCTCCCCTGGAGAGAGGATGGGTTTTCCTAGGTGTGGGAGGGAGGGCACTAATGCATGTATGGCGGCAAGGAGTGGACAAGGGCAGAGACTGCTGGGGGACAGCAACCTCCATGTCACTCCCTTTTCTCCTGGACACTGCAAGAGGCCGCATCCCCAGCTCCCAGCAGTGAGCTGGGGTCCTGCAGTTGGATTGTGGCCAGAGGAATGTGGGCAGAGGGATGCGTGGCCTGGGCACGAAAACCCTGCATGTTGTCTGTTTTCATCCTCCAGCTGGACCGTGCCATGGCGGCCACATGCTGAAGATGGAGGTGCACAGAATGGGGGGAGCCTGGGTCCCTGAATGCCTGTGCGGAGCTGAGCCCCTGGACAGCCCTGCACCGGGTGGTGACGTGAGCAACAAGTAACCCTTAGTCGTTTGAGTCCACTGTGATTTGAGGCACTTTGTTACAGGATTAACTTATCTTGACTAATTCACACACCCGTCTTGGCCCTCTTCGAACCTGGATGATCTTTAGAAGTCGTGTTAGTCTCCTGCGGAAAACTCATGAATGGTGTGGCTCATGGCTGTCACAAACCCTTACTGCAGCCCACAGGGCCTGGTGCCTGCCCCCTCCTGTCCTGTTAGCCCCTCTCCTCTCTCTCTCTGCCCTTGACCTCTGCTCTCTGATCACACTGGCTTGCTTTCTTTCCCTCAAGTGCCCTGTGCCCTGTCTCCCTCAGTATCTGCCTCCTGTTCCTTCTGCCTGAAAATCTCCTGACCACATTGTCATAGGCACCCCTACTATCCTTTAGGTGTTAGCTCAAATGTCACTTCCTCCAGGGAGGTTCCCAGCACCCTCAGACAAATTGGGTCCCTCCACATGACAATTGTAGATCTTAGTCACGATCACCCAAGGCGGCTCTGGCACGGGCAGAGCAGTGCGGCAGCTGCTGCTGGTCGCCTGCTCCGAGTCCTTGCTTCTCTGCCTCCGTCCTCACAGCCCCGGGCCGGCCCACAGAGCTCCTGCCGCAGGGCCTCCTCCCACCGTGGGACGCGAGTGGGAGTCTGCTCAGGGGACTCTTAAAAGGCTACTGTTTCCTGAAAGGGCTGCCACAGGCCCTGCCCTCCGCCTGCCTGTCTTCCTTGCTCCTGCCGGAGGAGGAGGAGAGCCGCACACACAGGGAGGTGGGCCGGGAGGAACCCGCGTCCTGGGTGACAGCCCCAAGCAGCTGCCCACCCCTGGGCTGCCACCCTCCAGGGAAAACCAAAACCATTTGGCTAAGTATGGAAATGAGGTCATCCTAGTGCAGTTTCTGTTGCTTATAACAGAATACCTGGATCAGCGATAAAGGCAAAGAATTTATTTCTTGCAGTTCTGGACTGTAAGAAGAGTGTGGAGAAGCCCAAAGTCAAGGGCCCTTGTGAAGTCTGCCTCACAAGGGGACCCTTGCAGAGTCCCAAGGCAGTGCAGGGCATCACGCGGTGAGGGGCTAAGTGTGCCAGCTCAGGTCTCTCTTCCTCTTCTCATAAAGTCACCAGTCCCTCTCCAGGGTTACTCATTCATGCGTTAGCCCATTCATTCATGGGATAAATCGAGCCACTCATGAGGGCTGAGCCCTCATGACTCAGTCACCTCATAGAGGCCCGTCCCCCAGTGCTGCCACACTGGGGGTGCAGACCCACTGTGAGCTTCAGGGGTTCAGTCATTTAAACTATAGCAGGGGTTTGGCACGTGCGGCTGAGCACGCTCCTCATGAACGCAGATAGCTTCTAAGGGCTTCGCAGAGTCTGCAAGAAGGCTGGAGGACCACACTCGGGACAGTGGAACGAGAGGTCACTGCAACCACAGGACACAGCCTTGGTCAGGGCCTCGGGGCCGAGTGTGGGGTGCTGTGCTGTTCCCGAGGTGGCTGGAATGATTTCAAAACTCCCTCACCTCTGTGAGTTGTGTTTCAGATCCACACTCTGGGCAGGACAGCCCTGTTGGCCATGTCCAGGTCACCTGTCCACAATGTCTGAGCCAGGGAGAGGGAATGTCTGGGACCCTAGAATCCCACCGAGGGAGGCCAAGCCGCTAGAGGGTCTCGCGATTCACTGTGACTCTGCTCTGCCAGAGTCACATTGGCCAGGGGCTGCGGCAGCCACGGAGCGCAGAGCCCAGGAAGGGCAGGAAGGGCGTGGGCTCCCGAAGAAAGCGGGAAGGGCACTGGGTGGAAATCTGCCAGGATGGGGCATCCCAGGTGGGCACCCCGCGAATGTCTTACTTGCAGCTGCTGAAGACACGCCTGTGGGGGCCCAGGGGTGCCTCCCTCCAGAGCCAGCGCGCCCCTCCAGGCCCCGTCGGCCCCATAGGCTCGGCTGGCCTGGACGCTGAGCGCTGCACGGGCTCTGCCTTCGGAGACTGGTTTCCAAGCCCTCCATTCGCAGATGCGAGGAGATGCAGCCCCGGCAGGGGCAGTGTGACGCAGGATTGGGGAGTGTGAGAGCCTGCTGTCTTGCCGGACTCCTGCAAGTGAGAAGTTGGCACAGCCCGGGGTGCAGTGGGCGAGGTGTTAGAGTCCCCCGGGATCAACTCGGACACCGTGACCCTGCCTGGCACCTGCAGTGATGGTCCCAGGTGCAGTGTGGAGTGCAGTTGGGGTTTGTGTCCTAGTTCTGCTGAGTGTGCTCTGTGCAAGTCAGCTCCTGTCGGGACAGCCAGCTGCCTGGCCCTCCTTGCTCCGGAACACAGGTGCCATCACTGCGTCTCCTTCCACTCTTGTGTCCATCTGTTCAACCTAAGGCAGCCTGTGTTCCAGCCTCCATGTGCTGGGCCCAGTGCAGTCTGTAGGACCCTGGCTGATTCCGCCTGGTCCTGCCCTCCGGGAGCAAACAGCGTTGGGGAGGGACCAAGGGACCTGTGGGGGTGTGGGCAAGGCTGTGAGGACAGGGAAATGCTGCAGTGAGGCACAGTAGCTAGGCACCTGTGCCAGGCCAGGGCAGCAGTGTACAGCAGAGTGGAGGGGACACTGGCCTGAACAGGGAGGTTGGGGAGTGCCAGGCAGGGCTGCTGTGCCCCAGTGTCCATCCCAGGGGAGGGTTCCAACTAAACACCTCACCCACTGCACATGGGCTGTGCCAAGGCGTGTCATTGCCATAAGTCCAGTGAGACAGAACCCTCCCATACAAGTGACATGAGGCTGGTTGGTTACTTACAGATAGGCAGAAAGGATGGCAGAGCCTAGGGTTCCGGGGAGCCTGTCTTGTAGGCTTGGGAAAGTTGCCAGCACAGGTGTGTCTCGTCTGCCCATGCCCACGTGCGCTGTAGCTGCGAGACCCCAGAAAGCAGCCTGCTCAGTGGTTATGCCCTGGGGACAGTGTGGCTGGCTGGGCTGAATCGCTGTAGGACATCCTGTTCTGGGAGGGACAGGAGCAGAGCCTGGGCTGTTCTGGCCAGTTGTCCCTGTCACAGGATGTGGCATTCCCAGCACACTCCACAGTGGCTCTGGAGAACTTCAGGTGGGAATGGGGAGTGAACTGGGTGGGTACAGGTACAGGCCGCCAAGGACCTGTCCTGCAGGGAGGAGCAGGTGGGCAGAGTGGAGACTGGAGTGTCCCTGGGAGAGGGCCCGCTGGGCGAGGGCCCTGTGTGGGGGCGTGCACGCCTGTGTCTGAGGAGCTGATCGCAGGCCAGGCGGGAAGAGCCACTCCGGTGGGCAGCCGAGGGCAGGGCCGGCACAGGGAGCGGCGGGCTCTCTTGATGTTTCTACAAGATCACTCTTGCTGCTCGGCCGAGGAGGCGCTGTTGGGCAGAGTGGAGACAGGAGACCAGTAAGCCCTGGAAGAGGGTGGTGGCTGGGGCCAGGGCACACAACAGGGAGTTGGCGGGAAGTCGCAGGTTGGGAGGAATTTAGGAAGTAAGATCGATGAGACTCGGGGAAGGTGAGAGGAGAAGGAGACGAGGGCAACCCCCTTGGATTCTGGCCTGGACCCCTGGGTGGCCACTGGTGCCATTTCCTGCGACGGGGAAGAACGACATGCTAACAAATGAATGGTTCGGTCCAGAACATGAGAGACGAGTGTTGCTTTACTGGGGAAGGAAATTGGCATCTGGACGTGCCCGTCAGGGCCTAGGCAGAGATCTGCTTCCTCTCCCTGCTCACCGTCTCACCAGTGTCTCCAGACACCGTCACCAGGCCCGTTCCTGAGCTGGGCACGGAAAGAGAGGCCCTTCCTGGACTTCTAAAGCCCACAGTGTGTCGCATAGGGAATAGGCTTAGCTGCTGGGTGAAGAGACCCCACACACAGTGGCTCACACAAGACAGACTGGGTGAGACAGGGGACATGGCAGGGCTGGGAGTGGGTTATTTCTTCCACCGTAGGGCCAGTGAGGGTTCCAGGGCTGGGCTGGGATTCTGGCATGCTCAAGGCCTCCGTTTCTGAGTTCGAGGTGGCTTCTGCCACTTTCCCCGCAGCTAGCTGCAGGGAGAAGGGCAGGGCAGGTGCGCAGCTCCTTTCGCGGGCGCACCTGGCAGTGGCACGCGCCTCTTCGGCTCACTTCCCGTTGGCTATGACTTGATGTGAAGCTGCAAGGGAGGCTGGGAGGAGTTGTCTCCTGGGACGAGGCAGGCTCCCGTGACCCCAGATAGCCCCAGAGGGCTCCTCGCTGCTGGGAAGGAGGCGGTGTGGACATTTGTGGGCAGCCTGTGGTCTCTGCCTCGTGTCCGGGCATTGGAAACCGTGCGGCAGCCAGCAGGGGAATCACACGGTGTCCCGAGACAACCTGGAATGGAGTGTTTTTAGGTGTGGGGGGTTTCCTGGGAGTCATGAGGGGCGGTTTATTTTAGCTGGTGAGCTTCTTACTCAGGCGGGGCAAGCTGGTGATGTGACCTTGTGAGAGACTCCACTGCGTGCTTTCGCCAGGCCGAGCCGGAGCCTCCTCTGTAGCAGCCCCGCTGGCTGCTCCTCTTACCTGGCTTGCATGCCCCTCCATGGGAAGCTCACGCCCTCGCAGGCACCCTCCCCTCTCCCTGGACTCCCTGACTGGGAGAAACTGCTCCTCATAAGAAGCTCTGACTTTCCTCCTGTGGCCGGTCCCCTCCCACGGCCCCTCTCCCATCAGCCCCTCTGTTCTCCCCTCTCCCCAGAGCAACCCTACAGATTTGGGGTGAACAACAGAGGCGCTCAACTTGGCTTTTCTGTCAGTGAAAGAGACTCGCACGGCTGCCTGAGACGCTCGGGCACCCTCTGTCATGGCTGAGGCCCGCCCCAGACCCCACAGGCGCGCACTGGGCCGTGCGCCAGGCTGAGCCTGGTTGTGCCCTGAGCCTGGTTCCCAGCTCTGGCTCTGCACCTGGAGCCAGGTGTGCCACTGTCTGGGCTTCGGTTCCGCATTTCTACGGTGGGGTTCTGGCTGGTGGCACTGGCTCGGGGAGACGGTGGGAGGCTTCGGGAGCCGAGGCTGGCAGGGAACGTGGCCTGGTGTTGGCGCGGTGGTCCTTTGAGGGATTCTGTACCGGAATGCTAGTGCGTAGTTCTTTTCCTCAGATAGCTCGGGCTACCCTCCCGCCCTTTCCTGCTTTTCTCTCCTCTCCCCCCATTCAGTGACCAGCTTCTTCTTGGGTTTTGGATTTCACAAGCCTAGACCCACTGGGAGTGGACGTTCTCACAGGAGGCCTTTGTGGAGGCAGTGAGCGTTTGCTGCTTGCCAGGCACTGTTCTGAGAGCTCCGCGCTTGCTCTCCTGGCATCCCGACGCCAGTCTGTCAGGCAGGTGCTCTCATTGTTCCCATTTCACAGATAAGAGAGCTGAGGCACAGAGAGGTTATGTGTGTTGCCCAGGGGCACACAGCTGGTGACTTTCGGGGGACTGGATTCTCCGCCACTGTGCTCTTCTGCTGTGGACAGCAGTGAGCCCAGAGTCTCTACAGCCTACCCTGCCCCTGCTGGCAGGGAGGTGCCCCCAGGCTGGAGGGTGGTGACAATGTGGACAGCCCCAGGTGCTCCAGGTGTAAGCTGGCCCCAGCCCCAGGTGCTCAGGTTGGCTGGAGAAGCGTGGAGGGCTTTGACAGCAACAGGTCTTGCTCTGCCACCCCATGGTGGCAGTGGCTGGGGAGGTGTCCCAGTGGATAGGGCACTGGAGTGTCAGGGTACCAGGAGGAGGCACATAGGTGCTACTGGCAAGTGCAGGAGGAATGCTGGGCTGATGGGCCCAGAGGTGGCAGGGCCCCTGGGGAAAGGTAGGCATATTCCAGTTGGCCAAGATTAAATTTTTGTTAGAGTAGGACTCAAAAATGAATTTGAAACATAAAACAAATCTTTAAAAAATGTTCTTGAACATCTGTGCTTGTGGATCGAGTGCCCTCCAGGCTCCATGCTCAATCTGTACGTCTGTAATTATTGCCCTATTGCTGTTACTGTACAACAGCAAGGGCAAAGTGGAATTGTGTTTGTGTATGTGTGTGGCTTTGTGTGTGTATGCATGTGTGTACGTGAGTTTGTGCTTGCTTTTGTGTGCATTTTCAGGTGTGCATGTCTGTATGTGCACGTATTTGTGTGCACATGCATGTGTGTGTGCACGTGTGCAGGGAATGCATGCACAGCG
This sequence comes from Mirza zaza, assembly GCA_008750895.1. Lineage (NCBI taxonomy): Eukaryota > Metazoa > Chordata > Mammalia > Primates > Cheirogaleidae > Mirza > Mirza zaza. Next base: position 63,674 of record VSMD01061555.1, on the reverse strand, counting down.
CCCTTCCTCCCTGACCCCAGCCCCAGCCCCCAGAATATCACTTGCTTTCTCACTCTTTCATATTCAAATAGCAGCCTGGCCCCAGTATCCCCTGGGCATTTAGGAGCTGGGTGTATTGTTGGAGCTCATGCTGGGCTTGTGATGGGAATTCCTGCCCAAGCCAGGGGACCTCGTGGCCCCTTGTGCTCCTGAGGGGCTTGCCCAGGTCCTGCCCCATTCCACTCCATGCCAGTCATTGCCTGAGTGCCTGAGCCACTCACTTGATCCATAAATCTGGAATAACACAAACAACAACTAATATTTATTTGTTGGGGATTTACTCTGTGCCAGACACAGTTCTAAGTCTTTTTCACCTTTTACCTCATTTTGGCTCCATTTTATGGATGAGGAAACTGAGGCAGAGGAAGATGCCCAAGGACAGACAGCTACTAAATAGAAGGATTTGAGCCCTGACATCTGGCCCTGGAGGCTGCACAGCAACCGTGCCCTGGCTGCTGCCCTCACAGCCTTCCCCTCCATCTGTGCCATTCTTCCCTGTCATGCCACTTGCCTTGGTCCTGCCTCATCTCCTGCTTACTGGACCCTGCCCAGCCTTGGGCCCAGCCTCCCTCCTCCGCACAGCTGTGGGCGCCCTTCCTAAAACTTCCACCACTCCTCCGTTTGTGCCTTCCACTCTCCCCGCTGTGCTTGGGCGGAAGCTCAGATTTCTCCTGGCTTCAGGCCCCTTGGAATCTGATCCTGTCCCTAGCTGGGGCAGGGCCATCTGGGGCAGGTGGAGAAGGCAGAGGGCAGACTTGGGACCAGTGGTGACCTCCCCAGTGGGGGAAGTATACAGTGAAGCTGCCGGGTGAGTTGGCTGGTCTTGAACCTAACCTAGGTATCTGGGGCTGGGAACAGCTGCTGTGGTGCTCAGCTGCAGACGGCACAGTGGGAGCCTGGCTCAGGCCTGACCCTGCACCCTCCCCCGCCCTCTGGCCTCAGGTGCCCCTGTTCCATCCGGCCTGCAGGGGACGGGGAGGAGAGGGCTCTCGCTAGGTCCAGGCTGTAGACACTCAGAGGAAGCCAGGAAGCCACGGACCGCAGGGGCTGGCTAGCGTGGGAAGCCCTGGTGCGTGGGAAGATGGGGTGCGACAGCTGTGCCGTCAGCTACTTCTGGGTTCCTCTTCCTCACTGCCAACTGCCGAGTTGGCAGACCTCTCAGAGACTCAGTTTACTCATCCAACAAACGCAACATGTCTGTATCCAGGGTTGTTGCTAACACGAAGACGCTCCGTCTGGGAAGGGTTGCGTGTGACGGGGGGGATGGGGGGGGGGCTGTGGTGACGACAGTGAGGACGATTATGATAATAGTTAATAAAGTATCATAGTAGCAAGTGACGTACTCACGGTGTCCCAGGCACCTCTGAACACTTTACGTGTGCCATCTCATAAAACTCCCACGACAGCCCTTGCAGGAAGACCTTGGCACTTTCGTTCCCATTTTATGGATGAGGAAACCAAGGCACAGAGAGGTTAGGAGACTCTCCTTGGCTCAGACAGCTGGTAAGTGGTGGACCTCAGAGCAATGAGGGAGCCCAAAGAAGGGAATGACTATCTCTGCCAGGAGGAAAGGGACGGGCTTTTCTGAGGATGGTCATTCGACCTGGTGCCTCTGAGAAGGGCCTGCATAGAGGAAGGGCAAACTTTCTTTTTGTTAATAAAAACGGCGTTTCTACAAAAAGCAATTTGATCTCCCATGCATTTGGGGTCCTGTTTTTCTAGAAATCCTGTGATGCCTGCTTCCTTTGCTTCTGTGATTTCTCTGAGCCTCCGTTTCCCCATCTATAACAAGAGGACAATGATGGTCCCTGCTGCATTTCGCTGCTCTGAGGATTAGGCCGGACAAAGGTCTTAGCACATAGCAGGTGCTCCTCCTCCCTGAGTTCACTTCTCCCCACGGCCAGCCTGCCTGCCTCCCTGGCCTGGCCCCTGGCACTTGGATGTGAGAGAGGCTGCTCACTGGCCCGGCCGGCGGGCGGAGCAGGGGTTAAGGATCCTGTTACTGTCGGGCGGGTCCAGCTCTCAGACAATGGGAACTACATTACCTTGGCCAGGGAGATCACCATCTGTCCAAACAGTGGGGCACAGGGCCGCTGCCTGTGTCTCTGGAGCATCACAGATCATCGCATGCTTCCTCCCCAAATATTTACCCAACAGACTCGCTCTGGCCAATCCGCCCTCCGGGGCCTCAGTCTCCGTATCTGTACAGGGGCCTCAGCTTCTCTGCTCCAGGTGGTTAGCACACAGTTGCTCTTCCAAAGCACTGCAGTGTGAGCTGAAGTCCAGGTGGGACTGGAAGGACTGCCCACGGCCCCCAACCTGCTTACTTTAGATAGCGGAAACTGAGGTGAGGGAGGATGAGTTATCTGTGGCTACTCGGGGAGCCAGTGGTGGCACTGGGACGCAGAGCCAGGCCTTCTAGCTGTGCAGGGAGCCTGGGTGCTGGTGAGTGCTGTCAGGGTGGGCCACAGCCACAGCCGTGGTGGCGGGGTTTGGACTGGGGAAGCTGGCCGGGCCAGGAGGAGCCCAAGGCTTACAGCAAGGGCAGCCCTGCTCAAGCTGGACCCCCGCCTGCCACTGCTCCGGCACTGTCCTCGCACACCTGCCTGTGGGGCCCGCCAGGCTTCCCGAGGCCGGCCCAGGGCTGTTGCCAGTCAGCTCTGCTCACCTCTCCACTGTGCCTCCGGACGCTCCTGAAGCCCCAGGCCCACTGACCCAGGCTCTGCCCTGGAGCGCAGCCTGCACCCCGTGGCCAGGCCTTGCCTCTCGCTGTCCCCTAGCCCGGGAGGCCCTTTTCCTCGTCAACTTCCCCATCTCATTTCCTCCCACGCTTCTCCCTCACTGCACTCCGGCCTCGGCCTCCTTCCCGTTTCTTGAAGCCGCCCAGCAGGTCCTGCTGCAGGGCTTTGCTCTTGCAGTCACCTGCGGAGTGCTCTTCCCCCAGTGTCCTCAGGGCTTGCTCCCTCATGTCACGCAGACCCCCACTCAAATGTCCCTGCTCCCAGGAGGCCTTCTCTGGCCATCCCAGCTCAGATAGCCCCCACAAGCACTCCGTGTCCTCTTGCCCTGTTCTGGTTTCTCTCTCTGCACTGGTTTCTTGGTGCGTATCTGTTCGTTGCCTATCTTCCTGGCTCGTGCGGGAGCTCCAGCAGACGGGGGCCAGGTCTGACTTGCCCGCCTTTGTGTCCCCAGTGTCCAGGGCGTGGTAGCCCACTCGAGAAGTAGCTGTTGAATGAATGAATGAATGAGTGAGTGAGTGAAGAACCTTCTCATGGGGCCCTCACTAAATTGCCTGTTCATCTTTTCACACGTTTCTCTCATCCGACACTGGGAACTCTTCTGGGACAGGGGCATGTATTGTCCTGAGTCCCCAGCCCCTGTCACCAGGCCTGTGTCAGAACAATTGCTTGATAATCAACAATAAGTAAGCCACTGCGGCAGTTTGACCGCAAAGATGCCCCCGCCAATTCCTCCCATCCTGGTACCCGTGGCCCCCTGAGGGGGCACTTGTCCCCTCCTTCCACCTAGAGCTGGGGGCTATTTCTCTTCCCCTTGGCCACTTAGCTCCCTTTGGCCAACAGAGTATGGCAGAAGTGACGGTTGTGTCACTCCCAAGCCTAGGCCTCAAGAGGCGGTGCAGCCTCTGCCTTTACTCTGGGACCCTCGGGATGTCATGTGTAGTTGCAACTGGAGGCCATGTGGGGGGAGCAAAGGGGCCCCGTGTGAGGGGCTGGTCCACCCCTGGGGCTGGGGCATGTGGTGGGGAACAGCACTCCAGACAACAACAGCCAGCCTCTGGAACCTTCTAGCCCAGCTGAATGGAGCTTCATGAGTCAGTCCAGGCAAGACCAGTGAAGGGCCTGCGTATATTTGCAGACTAACAGAACAGAAAGAAATAACACATCATGGTTGCTTTAACCACTACATTTTGAGGTCACAATAGGTAACTGGTAACAGCCAACTTTCCTGATTAGCAATCCCGAAGTTCCTGAGACAGCTGTGGGAAAGTCTGGCTTTGGAAAAGCGTCCAGGCTCCCACAGTAGATCAGCCTGTTCAGTGATGTCCCTTTCAGAGGGAGACCCGGGAAAGCTGGTCATTCATTGTTCACTGGGATCTGTTTTCTGGCCGTCCCAGTGCTAGGAGCTGAGAAGCTGCAGAGTGCGGCTCACTTTGAGAGGGAGGCAGACAGGAAAACTATCAATGGGAGTGCAAGTAGCCAAGGGCTATGGTGATGACAGTGAGAATGACTGTGATGATAAGCATAGTAGTGATGATAGTTAATAAAATGTAGTAATATCAGCAAGTTATGTGCTCACTGTGTCCCAGGAATGCTTTAAACACTACATGTACTATCTCGTATAATTCTCACAACAGCCCTAGGAAGAAGATCTTGTTATGATACTTTTGTTCCCATTTTATAGATGAGGAAACTGAGGCACTGAGGGGTTAGGAGACTCTCCTTGGCCCAGATAGCTGGTAAGTGGTGGATTTCAGAGCAATGGGGGAGCCCAGGGAACAGAGTGACTGTCTCTTACAGGAGGAAAGGGACAGGCTTTTCTGGGGAGGAGTCATTTGGCCTGGCCTTTGAAGGATGTGTAGGAGTCCACCAGGCAGAGAGGCAGTGGGAATAACATGTGTAGGCCTAAAGCTAGAGTCAGCCAGCCAGGGACATCACACTGGAAACCATGGGGCCTGCCTTGTCCCCTGACCCAGGAGCCAGGTAAGGAGGAGTGCCAGCCTGAGAGACAAGCAGGGACACACAGGAGCTGGGAGGGCTAGGAGTGGGCAGAGAAACCATGTCTGCAAATCAACCCCAGTCTAAGTGGGAGGTGACAGTGCACGTGCTCAGCCCCACTGTCTTCTCCCAGCCCGTGCCCCCAGGATCCTGGTCCTCGTGAGGGATAGCCCTGGCCTGGAAGGGATACAGGGAGAGGCTAGGGTAACAAGGGGCTGGAGACTGGGTCTTGCGCAGAAGGGCAGCTTGGAGGGACACGGCTTTGGGAGACCACATGCTCTTCTGGAGTCACTATTTAGTCATTTTACCCTTGGATAGAGGGTTTTCCCTCCAAGCTAGGACACTTTGAGAATGAACAGGGCGCTACTAATAGCTACCCCAGAATGACAGGTGTAATGCAAGGTGTCTGGCCACACAAGTTACCCTGCACCCACCATGAGCTTTATAGTTATTAACTCATTTCACCCTCCTAAGAAACCTTTCAAGGGAGGTTGCTGTTATCCCCACTTTCCAGATGATGAAACTGAGGCACCGAGAAAATAAATTCACACGTATCAGCACCTACTATGTGTCCGCCACTGAGCTCGGCCGTTTCACATAAATCTTGTTTAATCCTGAAAGCAGATCTGCAAAGACCTTCAAGGAACTCCATTTATAGGCGATGAAACTGGGGCTCTGAGACCCAATCCGAGTTCCACTGACCCTCAACTTGCCCCTCCACTGTCTGCTGGGCCTGCTCCGTCTGCGCGCTCCGATCTAGTCTCCCGTCGGCCGTCCCGCGTTTTCCTTTTCTTTTCCACACCTCCACCACCGCGGATCGCCAGAGAGAGGCTTGTCTCCAGCACAAAAACGTGTGTGTTCTTTTGGGTGAGACGGAGCAATGGGGGAGGAGGGCCTGGCTATGTGGGCAGGGGCTGGGTGGGTGGCGGGCGTTGGCAGCAGAGCCCGCTCGGTTGGCTCCCCAGGCTGGGACTCTCTCGGTCTCTCTCAAGGAAACACGTGCACCAAGTACGCCCCTGTGGACAGGGCCGCGTTCATGAGATGCCATCCTCCAGGGCCGGGTTCTGGCCCCTGTCTGTGTGACTTTGTGCAGGACCCTTCCCTCTCTGCACTGTGGTGTCCCGTCGGGAGCCCCAAGGGTGGGACTCAGGCCCTCCAAGCGCCGCAGCTCCGCGCCGCTCTGCAGTGGTCAGGAGCTCCGAATTCGGGGTTCGGTGGCAGGGTTCAGACCCAGACTCTGCCTTTGCAGATGTGTGACCTTGGAGCAGTTTATTTAACCTGCCTCAGTGTGCTTACCTGGACAATGTGGACATGGCGATGAGAAGGAGAGGAGGAGGGAACTCCCTCACCAGGCTGCGGTGCAGGTGAAATGAATGAACGTACGACAAGTGTTCAGAGCAGTGCCAGGCACGGGGCAGCTGTTCGTTGTGATCATCTTCTAGGGTCAACATGAGAACACTGGCCGACAGGGAGCATGCTGTGGACGGGGTCCTCACATTCATCACCGACTCGGCCAGCGCCTATGTTCAGGCCAAGTCCCGTCCCGGGACCTAGGGGTGGCTGGGAGGAGGTCCCCAGGGTCTGAAGGGTGTCTGGCTGTGGGCAGGCCGGCATGGGGAACAGACAGAACACCGGCCCTGCCGGAGCCCCAGGGCGGAGGGAGCTGTGCCTGGTTCCTGCCGGGATCCGGCGGGTGGCGGAGGGTGGCGGAGGGTGGGGAGTGGGCCTTGTGCCAGGAGTCCGGCCTCACTGCCGCAGCCGCAGCCGGAGACGGAGGGGACGGCAGCCCCAGCCAGCCCGGTGTCTCCCCAGCCTCAATCATTTGGGCGCCACCTTTGAGATTTTTGCCTTATGAGTGAGCATTACTATAATTTATTTCATGCTTGTCTTAATTTTAAATTTATTTTTCATTTAATTTTTGTTGGATCTGAGCTGTGCTCACATGGTTCAAAAATCAAAAAGTTTAATAAGCACTTTGGGGAGAGTCTGCCTCCCGTCCCGTCTCCCGTCCCCGGCCCCTCCCCACGGCCATGGCTGTTATCCTACATGAGCAGATACAAAGTGTGTGTATTTGCTGTATTTTCCCAATTTAAAGACAATTCCTAGCATGCAGTGCACACTGCCCTACAACATGCTTTTTTCACTTAATGCCATCTTTTAAATCAACGTTTCTACTTAAGTGAATGTAAATGAAAAAATTCACTGCCACTTCCTGTAAACAAAAGGTGCTATGACAATAGCACATGGGAATGGGGCAAGGCTGCTGCATTTCAGCGGTGTCCTGTTGTCTGGGGCCCTCTGAGCTCAAGGTCTTCCCTCTGGTCCCTACTCAGAGGGCCTGGGATGTTAGCAGGAGCTGGAGACTCTCAGCGCCAAGGGTCACTTGTGGGTGAGCTCGAGGACTGCAGGCATTTGGGCGAGAGTGGCTTTCCCTGCCTAGGAGTCAGTGTGGCTAATGCAGCTCTGTCTTCTCCACGGTCCGATAACCTGGCATTTTAAAGAGGGGTAAACTGAGGCTCAGAAAGTAAGGAGAACTTAAAATGATCCAGCTAGTTGGTGGCAGAGCCTGGGCAAGTGCTCAGGTTTCCAGGGCCCTCTTCGCACTGCTTGGGACAAGGTCAATGGGCTTTGTTTGGGAGCAGATATGCCCGCTCCCTATTCCTCCTCAGCCCTCTCTCGCCCCAAACTTCCATTTAGCGAACCTCTGCGATTCTGTGTGGATTGTCAGATTCGCTGGCATACAGTTGTTCATAGCGTCCCATTTTATTTCATTGAGATCGGTAGTAATGTGCCCTCTTCCCTTTCTGAGTCTGATAACTTGAGTTTTTTGTATCTTTCCTTGGTCAATCAATCTAGCAGTTACATCAATCAATCAATCAATCAATTAGTTTTGTTGATCTTTTTCAAAGTATCAGTTTTTGGTTTCATCGATTTTTCTCTATTGTTTTTCTAGGCTCTATTTAAATAATTTCCTTCTAACCTTTATTATTTCCTTCCTTGAGCTTGCTTTAGGTTTGGTTGGCTCTTCTTTTTTCACTGTCTGAAGGCGAAAGGTTAGATTATTAATTTGAGATCTTCTTTTTGAATCTAGGCATTTACAATTATAAATTTCCTTCTAAGCACTGTTTCTTAGCTGCATAAATTTTGCTTTGTTTTCATTAATTTGAAGTATTTTCTAATTCCCCTAGTGATTTCTTCTTCATAGATTTTTGAATTTTTTTCTTAGTGGTTGCTCTGGGGCTTACTATATATATACATCTTAACTTTTCAGAATCAGCTTTGGAGTTGTACTAACTTGAATCCAGTTAGAAACCAAATGTTACTTCTATGTAGCTCTATCATTTCCCCCCTTTATTGGTGATCTCATTGTTATGCATATTACATCTATAAATATTACAAACACAACAGTACATTGTTATAATTATTTTTTATAATCTTTATGTCTTTTAAAGAAGCTATGAGTAAAAAAGAAAGCAAGCATATGCCTGTAGCTTTTTTAATGCTAACTTTCTCAATGATCATTTCTGGTTCTCTTCATTTGTTCTTATGGATTCAAATTGCCATCAGGAGTCATTTCCTTAGCCTGATACAGCTTTGCTCTCATGAACCTCTTGTGCCATCATTGGTAAATGTATTGCATTTCTATGCTATTGGTCCAACAATACATTATATACATATTGCTTTATATAATTGCTTTTAAAATCAATTTTCATAAAAGGAAGAATAGAAAGAAGGAAAGGAAATATGCATTTATACTTCTTTTTATAATTACATAATTACTTTTACTAGTGCTTTTTTTAATGTGGATTCAAATGTTTTGGGTCATTTGTTTTCAGTCTGAAGAACTTCTTTTGGTATTTCTTATGAGGCAGATCTGCTAGCAACAAATGATCACAGTTTTTGTTTATTTTGTAATGTTTAAATTTACCTTTATTTTCCAAAGAAGCTCTGCTAGATGTAGGGTTTTTGGTTGAGAGTTGTTTTCTTTGAGCACTTTGAATATGCTATCCTATTGCCTTCTGGTTTCTGATGGGAAGTCACATGCTAATCTTATTGGGGTTCTCTTGTAATCTGAGTTGTTTTTCTCTTGCTGCTTTCAAGATTTTCTTTTTATCTTTGGATTTCAACATTTTTACTATAATGGGTCTGTGGACCTCTTTGTGTTTATTCTACTTGGAGTTCATTGAGGTTCCTGAATGTGTAGATTAAAGTTTTCCAGTAAATTTGGATAGTTTTCAGTCATTGTTTCTTTTAATATCTTTTCTGCTTGTTTCTCACTCTCCTCTCCTTCTAGTATTCCCATTACATGTATGTTGTTGGACTTAATAATATCCCACATTTCTATGAGACTCTGTTAATTTTTCATCATTCTTTTTTTCTCTTTGCACTTCAGATTTAATATCTCTATGAATTTATCTTCAAGTTCACTAAATCTTCTGCCAGCTGAAATACACTACTGAGCTCCTTTAGTTATTTTTTTAAAATCTCAGTTATTGTGCTTTTCAACTCCAGATTTCCATTTGATTATTTTTAACCACTTTGGTACGGCGCTTACCGGCCACGACACCTCGCCCCCAGCCGGCACTCACAGTCCGCAAGGCAGTCTGTGCTGTGCACTGATGACGGATCCGTTTTGCTCTTGTGTGATGAGGAAAGCTTGAAAGCACTGAAAGCTTGTTTGACTTTACAGGCAGCTTTACTTGTAATGTAAATATCAGAATAGGTAACATACACATATATGTTTTCATTCCGTTATTTTTAAATGTTCACAATTTTATTTTGATAAATGAAAAATTAGAAAAGTCATATCACGGCTGTCAGCTAAAGTCGCTGTGCACATTCATCTGTGGCTGTCGACTATAGTCGACGCTCGTACCGCAGTGGTTAAACATATTTTTTATCTCTTTGTTAATATTCTCTATTTCATGTGGCACTGTCATCATATGTTCCTTCATTTCTTTGAGCACAATTTCCTTTAAATTCTTTGAACATATTTACAATTGCTACTTTTAAATCTTTGTTAAATCCAACATCTAATCACTCTCACAGGCAATTTCTATTGCTTGCTTTTTTACCCTGGTGTATGGGTCATACTTTCTTGTTTCTTTGTATGTTTCATAATCTTTTGTTGGAACCAGACATCATAAATAATGTCTCAGCAACTCTGGATACTAGGCCTCACTTTTGGAGCTTGTCGTTTACTTGTTTTGTGACTTTCCGGGTTATTTTAGTGAAGTCCATGATCCCCATTCTTGTATCATGAAGCCTCCCATGCCGCTCCTCAGGGGTAGAGCTTTGGGTATGCCCACAGTCACTCTGGGGTGAAGGCGGTTTTTGCAGGGCTTTCATTGTTTGTCTCTTTCTCTGACCACACTCAGTTGTTAAGCTCCACCAATTGCCGGCTAATTTCCCTATTGTTTTCAACAATGCCCTGGGACATACATTTCTTTACAGACTGATCCAATCAAAACCAGGCTCTACTGAATAGATACTGGTAGTTTCTGAGTGTTTGAGATTTGGTGTGACCCTCAGGAGGGCTTTTTCCAGCTATCTCTTTCCCTGATTCTGTCCAGCAAAACAGCTGGCTTACAGTTTAGCTTATATCTGCAATGAACCCATCAGTTTCTTGCCAGTTGCCTTTTGAGAGTATTGTTAGGCTTGAACTTCTTTGTACTTGGTTGCAAACAAAGTCAGTTCCTTTGAGGAGAGGTTTTGAGCTCTATGTTCTAAGGCCTCCTTCTCCTTCCAGTCAAAATCTCTGAGACGAAGCTCTGGTGCTGGGAGTGGGGCAATGATGAGATTCTTTCTGAATGACACATCAGATTTAGGAGCTGAGTGCTCAGTCTACAGCAGCGAGCAGCCCCAGGTCTCCTCGGCTCTCCTCTCTTGGTGTGGAGCCCCAGTAGTCTTTCTGGATCCGTGCCTGGGGGTGGGTGGAGGAAAGGAGCCCACATCATCTGGCTGTACTTGACTGGAACAAAGAGCCAATAATAGGAAGCTGGGGGCAGGATGAGAAGTGCTGACATTGCACCCTTCTTGGGAAGATATCCCCTGACTTGGAGCTGGAGGGAGAGGAAACCTACGTTCTTGGCTGTCCAAGTGTGGAGTACAGTTCTATGTCTGAGTTGGGACAAGGGGAATGGAGTGGATTTTTGTTTTACAACAACAAATTCCTGCTGTTCTTCCTAAATTTTAGTATATTTTCTTAAATAAATGTTTGTTCATTGGCTGTATGCCCTTAGGATTATTTTGAGATATGTTATATGTTTTTTTTTTTTTTTTTAATTTTACTAGTTTCTCTGGGAAGTGGTCCATGAGCTTCTCACATCGTCATGCAGAAAGCAGAACTCAAAAAATATTGTCTTATAATAGCTTCTAGAAGCTACATCATCTTGCCTTTTGTGTTGGGTGTACAATTCTCCTGAATTTGATTTTCTGTATATGATGTGGGGTAGAGGTCAAGTTTCCTTTTTCACCTGTATTGACGAGAGCGTCCCTTGCTCAGCAGTCTCCTTTGTCAGAACTCAAATGTTCAGATACGGCCGAGACTGTTTCTAAACTTCCTATGCTGTTCTACTCATCTACTCTTATGGCAACACCACACCATGTTCATTACTGAAGCTTTGTGATTAAGTTTTTATATCTAACTTGGCTATTCTTAGCCTCTTATATATTCATACAAATTTTAGAATTCTTTTGTCAATTTCCACAAAAATACCCTGCTGTATTTTGATTGGACTTACATTTTTTTGATTCTTTATAGTAGTTAAGAATAAACTCTTGAACACAGCTCTCTCTCCTTTTATTTAGGCCGAGAGTTGGCAAACCATGATTAGTGGGGCCCATAGTGCCCACAGCCTGTTTTTGTATGACCCTAGATCTAAGAATGGTTTCATTTGTAAAGAGTCGCTTAAAAAAATAGAATATTTGAAAGAGACCATATTGCTGGATTTTGATATCTGTTATTTTAAGATTTTTGCATCTATGTTCAGAAATAAGACTGGTTTATAATTTTCTTTCTTATGATGCTCCTGTTGAATGCAGGGTTTTGGTATCAAGATTATGTTCATCCCATAAAACTAATTAGGGATTTTTCCCTCTTTTTTCTATCACCTGAAAATTTGTGAAAAATTTTGTTTCTTTATGATTTTGGCAAAATTTACCAGTGTATCCATTTTCTGTTTTCCCAGTGAAAAATATTTAAATACAGATGAAATTTCTTTAATAGTTATGGGACTACTCATACCTCTATTTCTTCTTGTCTCAGTTTGATATTCTGGTCATTTTACCTAAAATTTCAAATGTATAGGTATAAATGTTTATAACACCATCTTATCCTTTTAAAAATGTCTGCAGTATCTGTAGAGATATCCCCCTTTTTATTCCCAGTATTAGAAATTTGTGTCTTTATGCTCTCATTTCCTTGATCAGCTTTATAAGGAGTTTGGTGGCTTTATTAGTCTTCGCAAAAGGGTAAGCTGTTGGCATTCTTGATCCTCTTTGTTGTGTTTTATTAATTTCTGATCTTTGTTATTAAATAATTTTAAATTATTTTCTGATGTTTTATTAATTTATGTTTTATTTATGAATTCCTAATATAAAATTTTAATTAATTTTAAACACTAATTTCTGACATTTTATTTATTATTTTCCTTCTACTACTTTCTTTGAGTTAATTTTGTTGTTTTTTTTCTAACTTCTTGTGATGGTTCACTGATTTCATTTCAGCCTTTCTTCTTTTTGAATACTTAGAGTTTTAAATTCACCTTTAATCATTGCATTAGCTTCAGCCAAAAGTTTTGATATATAGCATTTTCATTACTTTGTGAATATATTTCCTAATTTCTATTGTAATTTCTCTTTGACCCATTGGTTATTTATAATTGTATATTTTAATTTCCAAGAAAGTGAGAATTTCTAATATAATTAAGAAGTTATTGATTTCTACCTTAATTGTATTGTGGTCAGAGAGTGTACTCTCAGCGATTTCAAATCTTTGGTATGTGTTAAAACTTGATTGATATATAGCCTAGAATATGGTCAATTTTTATTAATCTTTCATATGTGCATGGAAAAAAACATTTTGTACTTGTGGATATGATGTTTTATACATGTTAGATCAAGTCTGTTTAACATGGTTTTCAAGTATAATCTATCTTTACTGCTATTTTTGCCTATTCTGTCAATTACTGAGATGTTTTACAATGTGCCAAAATGGTCATGGATTTGTCTATTTCTCCTTGTAGCTCTGGTAATTTTTGTTTTATATATCTTAAGGCCAGGTTATTAGGTTTATCCAAGTTTAGAATTGCAATATAGTCCTGGTGAATTGAATCTTTTAAGGTATGAAGTGCCCCACTTTATATCTCTATTAATGCTTTTTTCTTTAAGATCTGCTTTGCTCAGTATTAAGATGACTGCACCAATTGAATTCTGGTCTTCTTGTCTGTGTATTCCTAACTTTCAGTGCATTAATTATCTTTTACTTTAGATATATCTTGCAAATGTAATAAATAATAATAAATAGTTATAGCTTTTTAAAAATCCAGTGTGGCAATCTTTTCCTTAAAATTGGAGTTTTTCAGCCAATTTATATTTTATTTAATTGTTGCTATATTTGAGTTTAAATCTAGCATCTCAAGTGCTTTTTATTTGTCCAACATGTGCCCTTTTCCTTATTCTCTACTTTGATGCCTACTTTTGTATATTTTGTGTTTTGTATTATTCCATTTTCCTCTTTTAGTTTTGAATTTATATGCTGTTTTACTCTTCTCTTAGTGGTTACCCTAGAGATTAAAATATGCATCCTTCACAGACTAATATTGTAATAATTATCATATTCTAATTATCACATTCTAATCACATTATCACAGTCTAATATTGTAATAATTGATACTTTACCCCTTTCCTAAACAATGTCTGGATTTTGGCAAATTTGAGCTTCAAGCGTGTCCTTCCCCGAGTTGGTGTGCATCACACTCATTGTGTATGTATATACCCATCCTCTCCCCCTCCACCTGCCCGACACCCAATAGATGTTATTCCTATATGTCCACTTAGGTGTTGATCAGTTAGTACCAATTTGCTGGTGAGTACATGTGGTGCTTGTTTTTCCATTCTTGGGATACTTCACTTAATAGAATGGGTTCCAGCTCTATCCAGGAAAATACAAGATGTGCTATATCACCGTTGTTTCTTATAGCTGAATAGTACTCCAGGGTATACATGGAGTACTCATGTATTGATTATTAATTATTAATCCACTTATGTATTGATGGGCACTTGGGTTATTTCCACATCTTTGCAATTATGAATTGTGCTGCTATAAACATTCGAGTGCAGGTGTCTTTTTCATAGAGTGACTTTTGATCTTTTGGGTAGATGCCCAGTAGCAGGATTGCTGGATCAAATGGTAGATCCACTTGTATCACTTTAAGGTATCTCCATATTGCTTTCCACAGAGGTTGAACTAGTTTGCAGTCCCACCAGCAGTGTGGGAGTGTTCCTCTCTCTCCGCATCCACGCCGACATTATTGTTTTGGGACTTGTTAATAAGGGCCATTCTCACTGGAGATAAGTGGCATCTCGTTGCGGTTTTGGTTTGCATCCCCTGATGATTAGCGGTGGCGAGCATTTCTTCATATGTTTGCTGCAGGCCCCGCATTCAGCCTTGGGGACCAAATTTCAACATGAGGGGTGGAGGGCCAAACAGCCACGCCACATTACGTGGTATGGATGTACCAAAGGAGGTTTAACTGTTCACCTCTTGAGGGTCATTTTTGTTGTTTACAGTCTTTGCCCAGTCTAAATAAACCTAGTGTGAACATTTTTGAATAGGTTTCTGTGTGGGCATAAGTTCTCACTTTTTCTGGGATAAGTAATTGCTCAGGAGTGCGATTGCTGGTTTGTCGCTTTGTTGCCCAGGCTGGAGTGCAGTGGCGCTATCAGAGCTTGCTGTAGCCTCGAACTCCTGGGCTCAAGGGATCTTCCTGCCTCAGCCTCCCTAGTAGCTGCCAGCCACCATGCTTGCCTAATTTTAACAAATAGTTTTGTAGAGACAGGGTCTTGCTATGTTGTCCAGGCTGTGTATTACAGTTTTTAAAGAAACCACCAAACTATTTTCCAGAGAGGCTGTAGCACTTTACATTCCCATTAGCAACATATGAGAGATCTGGGTTCTTTATATCCTCATCAGCATTTGATATTGTCACTATTTTTTATTTTAACTGTTATAAATAGGTATATAGTGATATTTCTTCATAATCTGAATATCATTTTCCCCAATGACTAATGATGTTGAACAACTTTTTATGTGTTTATTTGCCATCCACATATCTTCTTTGGTGAAGCATCTTTTCATGTCTCTTGTCCATTTTAAAGATTGGATCGCTTGTGTGTGTGCATGTGTGTATGTGTGCATGTGTGCTTAATGTGGGGTTTTGAGAATCCTTTATACATTCTATACATGAGTCCTTTGCCAGGTTGTAGGTAAATATTTTCTCCTGGTCTGTAGATTTTCTTTTCATCTCTTAACAAGGTTTTGCAGAGCAAAAGTTTTAAGTTCTGATGAAGTTCAATGTATTGAATTTTTTCTTTTATGGATTGTGCTGTTGGTGTCTCATTTAAGAACTATTCACCATGCCAAGGTTTTCTCCTAGGTTTTTAAAAATAAGTTTCATAGTTTTATGCTTACATTTGAACTTATGATCTATTTTGAGTTAGTTTTTGTATAATAGGTGAGGTCTAGGTCTATTTTTTTGCCTATGAATGTCTAATCGCTCCAGCATATTTGTTGAGAAGACTAGCTGTCCTCCATTGAATTGCTTTTCTTCATTATCTGTCAAAAGTCAGTTGGCCATGCTTGTGTGGGTTTATTTCTGAGTTCTCTGCTCCATCCCACTGATGTGCGTGTCCATCTCTCCACCACCACTGCACAGGCTCAGTCAGGATAGCTATATAGTAGTTGTTTTATCTGCTGCTGATACGGCCACTCCTGCTTTCTTTTGATCATTGTTTGCATAATAAATCTTTCTACATCTTTTTGCTTTAAGGCTACCTATGTTTTTATATCTGAAGTGAGTTTCTTATAGAAAGCTACTCTGCCAATCTGTCTTTTAGTTTACATTTAATGTAATGCCATTTAGATTTAATGTAATTAATCATTGATAGGTAAGGGCTTAAACCTGCCATTTTATTTTGCTTCATTTCTCCCTCTGTTTTCATTTCGTTGTTTCTTTTCCCTGCCTTCCTTTGGGTTACTTAATTATTATAATTCCATTTCTTTTATCTATAATGTGTATGTATCTGTTTGTATAGATTTTTAGTGGTTGCTGTGGATATAATATTGTACATATATAACTTATAAGAGTCTACTGGTGTTGGCATTTTACCAGTTTTAGTAAAGTGTAGAAACCTCTATCATTTATAATGCAATTGCCTTAAATATTTGCTCTACATACACTGAGAAGTACATCACACAATATTATAGGTTTTGCTTCAACCTCTAACAAAATTTTGAAAACTCAAGGAGAAGGAACGTCTATGGTATTTACCCATATTTTTACTTTCTCTTTTTTCTCCCTGATATTTCAAAATTCCTTCTCTTATTATTTCTTTTCTCTCAAGAACTTCCTTTAGCCTTCTTTTAGGGCAGGTCTGCTAATGGCAAATTCTCTTAGATTTTCTTATCTAAGACTGTCTTAGCTTCCTTCTCCTGCATTTCTGAGCAATAATTTAGCTGCATATAAGACTCTGGGTTAAAAGTTCTGTTCTTTCTGTACTTTAAAAAAATGTTGTGCCACTTCTTGCTGGCCTCATGGTTTCTGATGAGAAATCTGCTATTTGAATGGTTTTTCTCTCAGAGGGAAGGTGTCAACATTTCTCTCACTGCTCTCAAGATTTTTTCTTTGTCTTTAGCCTTCAGAAGTTTAACGATGATGTGTCCTGGTGTGGATACCTTAGAGTTTGCCCTATTTTGGGTCTGCTCAGCTTCTTAAATCTATAGGTTTATGTCTTTGCCAATGTGGAGAATTTTCAGCCATTATATCTTGGAATACTTTTTCAGCCTCACCCTTTTTCGTCTACTTTGGGGACTTCGATGACATGTTAGATTTTTTTTTTAATAGTCCCACAGGTCTCAGATGCTCTGCTCATTTTTTTCCAGTTTACTTTCTTCCTGTTATTCAGACAGGGGCATGCCTATTGTTCTGCCTTCAACTTTCATGAATTATTTCCTCTGTCCCCTCCATTCTGCTGTTAAACACATTCATTGAGTTTTGTATTCAATTAAGTATTTTTCCTGTTCTGAAATTTCCATTTTATTCTTCTACATATCTTCATTTGTTTGTGGAGACTTTCTATTTCTTCACTGAAACGTTCTATTTTTTCACTTGTTTCAACTATGTTTATGATTATGTGTGGAAGCATTTTTATGATGGTGGCTTTAAAATCCTTGTCTGATCTTCCTAACTTGTATGTCATCTTGTGTCTGTTAATGTCTTTTCTCATTCCAGTGGAGCTCTTCCTGGTTCTCAGCATGATAAGGGATTTTCAATTGTACCTTGGACATAGTGTGTGTTGTGTTATGAGGCTCTGGATCTTGTCAGGTGGGAGTAGATGTCCAGGTTCCTTAATAGGCCTCCACCGGCACCCGCAGGGCTGGGCATGGAAGGTGTCCATGGGGACTCTGCTACACAGTGTGGCTATCAGGAACAGGGACACTTAGTCACTGCTTCCCATGAGGCCTCCAGATAGAAGGTGGCAGATGTCTCATCACCACCAGGCATGCCAAAAATCCTATCTTCTACTTAGCCTTCTCTGACACCCAGAGCGGAGGAAAAAGACACCTTCTTCCCATGTGGAGTAGGGGGCGGGGCAAATGTCCTGGCATCCAGCTCAATCTTTGCTGATAAAAATGCAAGGTTTTTCCCATGCAGCAGTAGGACTGTTTGGCTGGAGTAGGGCAGTCATTATCTAAATGTTTTCTATCTGGCTACCTTGCTCCTTTCCTGGTCCTTTGGCTAGGGAAACAGACTTTTTAGAGGATTTTTAAACGTCCACAACCATTGGTGTTTCTGGTTTTGCCAGCCCTGGGTCTGGGCTCTCCGAGGCAGCAAGACAGCTCCGGGAGCAAATGCTTATGCTGTTCCTTGGGTCTCAAGTCTCTGGCTGGTCCACCTTCTCTCCACCTTTCAGAGTCTTGTGGTGTTTTATGTATGGAAGGCGGTTTTTAGCTGTGCTTAGAGAGAAATAGGCCAAAGTGCATCTACTCTATCTTGTCCTGTGTGAAGATTTTCATTATTAATTTAATTTCTTTACTTGTAGTTCTACTCATATTTTCTATTTTTTTTCTTTAATCAGTTTTGGTAATTTGTGTTTGTTGGCAATTTTTCTATTTCTTCTAACTTGTCTAACTTGTTGGCAGGAAGTTGTTTTTATTTACTTAAAATCCATTTAATTATTTTAGGGTGAGAAGGGATGTCCCCCCTTTCATTCTTGACTTGGCAATTTGTGCCTTCTGTCATTTCTTCCTAGTCAGTGTAGCTGAAGATTTGTCAATTTAATCAACCTTTTCAAAGAACCAAATGTTAGTTTCATTGATTTACTCTATGGTTTATTTTTAATTGATTTCTGCTCTAAACTTTATTATTTTCTTTGTTTTGCTCTCTTTACATTAGTGTACTCTTCATTTTCAAGTTTCTTAGGATGGAAACTTAGTTTATTAACTTGAGACCTTTGTTTTTTTCTAAAATAGATGTTGAAAGGTCCAAATGTCCTGCTAAACACTGGTTATCTGCCTCCCGTTTGTTTTGATCTGTGTGTTCTGACTGCTCTACTGACCAGCCATTCCCTATCTCTCCCCAGGCCTCCCTATTTCCTGAGACATAACAATATTAAAATTAGGCCAATTAATAACCCTACAATGGCCTCCATGTGTTCAAGTGAAAGGAAGAGTCTCATGTCTCTCACTTTAAATGAAAAGCTAGAGATGATTGAGCTTAGTGAGGAAGGCATGTTGAAAGCTGAGCCTCTTGCATCAAACAGCAAAGTTGTGAATTGGAAAAGTTCTTGAAGGAAATTAAAAGTGCTACTCCAGTGAACACATGGATGATAAGAAAGAGAAACGGCCTTATTGCTGATGTGGAGAAAATTTAGTGGTCTGGATAAAGGATCAAACCTACTACAACATTCCCTGAAGCCAAAGCCTGATCCAGAGCAAGGTCCTAGTTCCCTTCAATTCTATGAAGACTGAGAGAGATGAGGAAGCTGCAGAAGGGCAGTCTGCAGCCAGCAGAGGATGATTCATGAGGCTTAAGGAAAGAAGCCACCTCCATAACATAGAAGTGCAAGCTGAAGCAGCTCGTGCTCATGGAGTAGCTGCAGTGAGTTATCTGGAAGATCTAGCTAAGATCGCTGATGAAGGTGATCACACTAAACAACAGATTTTCAATGTAGACAAAATAGCCTTCCATTGGCAGAATATGCCATCTGGGATTTTCCTAGCTAGAAAGGGGAAGTCAATGCTCGGCTTCGAAATCTCAAAAGATAGGCTCTCTTGTTAGGGGCTAATGAAGCTGGTGACTTTAAGTTGAAGCCAGTGCATTTACCATCCCAAAAATCCTAGGGCTCTTAAGAGTTGTGTTAAATCTACTCTGTCTGTGCTCTGTAAATGGAACAAGGCCTGAGTGACAGCACATCTGCTTATAGCATGGTTTACTGAATATTTTAAACCTACTGTTGGGACCTACTGCTCAAAAACATTCCTTGCAAAATATTACCATTCATTGACAACGCACCTCATCATCCAAGAGCGCTCAGATGTAGATATACAAGGAGACGAATATTGATTTCCTGCCTGCTAACACAACATCCATTCTGCAGTCCATGGATCAAGGAGTAACTTCAACTTTCAGATCTTCTTATTTGAGAAATACATTTCATAAGACTGTAGCTATAATAGTGGTTCCTCTGATTTGCTCAGCAACAGGGCACCTGGTCACCCACGAGCTCTGAATGCAGATGTACCACTATATCTATTTGATGTATCTTCAAGTTTGCTTGATACATTCTTTCTTTTGCCATCTCAAATCTGCTGTCGAATACTTTCGGTGGATTTTTTTTGCCTCAGTTGTTACATTGTTCAACTCCCGAATTTCATCTTGGTTCTTTTTTTATAATTTATATATCCTAACCAATAATTTCTTTCTGTTGATTCATTGTTGTAATACTTTCCTTTAGTTCTTTAAATACGGTTTCTTTAGTTGTTTGAACATATTTGTAATTGTTTCTTTGAAGTATTTTTCTGCAAAACATAACACTCAGGAGCACTTAGTGACAGTTTCTCTCGAGTGCTCTTTTTCCTTAGTGTAAGTCACACTTTACCGTTTCTTTTCAAGTCTCATTATTTTGTTGAAAATCAGACACTTTACATAATATATTGTAGTAACTCTGGATTCTGATTTTTTCCACCCTGACAGTTGTTGTTGATATTCTCTATGGTTGGTAACTTGCCTGGCTAAAACTGTGAAATCTGTCTCCCTCACACAGCGTGGCCGCTGATGTCTCTGTTCAGTTTTTAATTATTGTTTGTTTTTACTTTTAAGCTCAAATTCCTAGAAGTCATCCCTGCATCTGCACAAGCTTAAAATGATTAGGCAGAGGTTGTGCTCAAACACTCTGAGTCAGTCTGGCTTCCATTGTCTGCTGATGTATGTGTGGGTGAAGGAGAGAGGACATTCAAACTTAAGGATATTTTCAAGCATGCCTTGGCTTTCACTTTTTTCTGGGTACTCCCATGTCTCTTATACAGCTGCATACAGACTGTAAACAGGAGTGTGTCAATACCTCAAGCTGTCTCCATTCTTTGTTTCAGCCACACAGCTTCAACTAGGCATACCTTTGCCCTCATCACAGCCACACTCGGGATAATGGAGCCATTGGCCCTGCGTGTTTCCTTGATTCTGAGATCCTCGCCTCCACCAAGTGGGCACCGTTCATTGCTGCAAACTGGACGACCCTTTCCCCATGGAGCATGGCTTCTGCCTCCCTGCCAGCTGTGCCCTGGAGGGGCCTCAACCAACTGCAACTGCGGATGGGATTGGGAAGAGCCTTGGGCACAAAAGCCACAGTCTTCCACTGTTATTGTCTGAATCTCAGCAGGGTTTCAAGCCTGAGATCTCAGATTGTTGTATGCCTTTGAGCAGTTTTCAGAATGCCTAAATAGCTGTTTTGCCAGTTCCATCCAGCTTTTCGAGCAGGGGATTTACTAACACCCTCACACAGCCACAGCTGCAAGTCTCATATGTCCTTCCCTCAGCATATTATTTTTTATTACTCTTCATTTAAAAAATTGAATTTCTAAAATTTCATTTGAAATTTTTTTGCTTGTAGAAAATCTAGTAGTATTTAATGCATGTCTTCTAGTGACAATTTTATAATTTTAAAAATGTATCTGAGCATGTCTTTATTCATTTTCATTCTTGAAATATATTTTCTCTGGGCATAGAGTTTTTAAGTTGGCACATTGATATTATCACTCTATTGTCTTCCAGTTTTTGTTTTTTTGGTTGTAAAGTTAGCAATCACTCTAATTGTTACTTCTTGTGAGGTATCCTCTTTGTACCTATGCCTGCCCTAAAGACTTTCTCTTTGTCTTGGGTTTTCTGCAGTTTTACTTTGAAATATTTGTGTAGGCTTTTAAAAAAAATCTGCTTGTGGTTTGTTGGGATTTTTGAATCTACAGATTGATTGTTTTTCATTAGTTTTGGAAAATTCTCAGCTATTTTATTTTCATATATTGCCCCTTGCTCTCATTTCTCCTACTGATTCCAATAAAATGTAGGTTATTGTGTTCTCTATGTCTTTTATTCTCTCATTTGTTTTTCTCTTGTGGTTTTATCTCACTGTGCTTCATTTGGATATTTACTTTTAATTTCTAACTTAATTCTGTCTTCAGCTCTGTCTAATCTGCTGTTAACTCACTCATTTTTAAAAAATTTCAGTCATTATATTTTGGAATTGTAAAATTTATTTCTGTTTGGTTCAAATTTGCTACTCTTTTAAAAATATAATTTTCAGTTCTCTGCTGAAATTATGACGCTTTTCCATTATCTCTTGGAACCTAGAAACATAGTAATTTAAAAGTCTTTCTGATAATCCCAATATCCAGAGCCTCTGTGTGTCTATTTCTATTGTCTATTGCTTTTGCTGGTTTAATTCACTTTGTCTTGTCTATTCATTTGCTTGGGTATTTTTGGCTATGTGGTAGATAATTTTTAGGCAAAATTCTTTGTAGAAATAACTTGAGGCTAGGATAGTATCTTCTTTCAGAGAATATTTTGGTTTGCTTCTACCAGTCTCCTAGTGGGCACAAGAATTTGGCATCAGTTTAATGCAGTTTCACAAATGTAGATTTTCTGGACATCCAGATGAACAGAAGCTGGACTGACTTCCTGTTCACACTTGCTCCTAGGGATCAGACTTCAGGTCTGCATTCCAAAGTGTGGGCTTGTTTTTCAGTGTCTTCCCCTTTGATAAAGCCCAACTTTTGCCCGCTATCTCCATGAAGCTCACAAAAGTGCTGCTCATCTTTTAGCTGCCTTTCTGGATTGGATTTCTATCTTTACTTTCCTCCCTCTATCCCCCTAAACTAACCATATGAGAAAAACAGCAGTTTCAGTCATGCACTCTGCTCTGGGTATTTTGGCCTCAGCCAAAGGAACCTAAGATTAGAAACTCCCCATGCTGTTTTTCTGCACTTTCCAAGCAGGCTTCATTATAATAAAGGCTTCCCATTGAGCAGCCGTCTATGTGAGGAGTCCAGAGGGAAGAAGCATGGACTTTGGACCCAGACCGACTGGGGTTAGGGTTAGGGTTAGTCCCATATACAACCCGACCTTGCTGTGTGATCTCGGAAAGTTACTTAACCTCTCTGAGCCTCTTTTGTAAAGTGGACTCATGAAAACACTGACTTCACAGTGTTGTGAGAACTGAGTGAAATAATCCATGCAAAACGCTCAGGTAATGCTTGGATTCAGGTCTCACAGGTCCTGAGGCTCCTGGGGTCTATGGCTCGCTTGGTCCTCTTTGGAACCCTCTTCCACATGCATTTTGGGTTGTAGTTTTTCCATCCCATTGAACTTGCTTCCATCTGCTTTTCATCTCTTCCAGGAATGTGTTGAGGTCTCTTCCTTGTTCTCTTTGTCCTGGTGGAGACGAGAGACAGGCACTGGGCTCTCAAAGTCTCTCTTCTCCATGCTGAGTAGCCCTGAGTACTTTTAGCACTCCTTGCACATCCCTGACCACCTTCTCTGGACACTCCTGGTCTCTTCCCAGCCACCGCCTGGAGGGAAGTGAATTTGGAGGCAAGTTTGAATAGCACAGTCCTGGGAAGGGCGCCTCCCCTTTTCTGAGCAGTAGATCCCTGTTAATGTGGTCCACATGCACAATTAGCTTTTCAACTGACACTTCACATGGGCTAGTCAGTGTAAGTCCCTGTGGGGCAGGGGCAGCACCAGGTGTAGGGACCACAGGATGGAGCCAGCACCCAGGAGACAGGGTAAGGGGACCACAAAGAGTAGCTCTCAATTCAGTGTGAGGAAGAGGCTCCTTTCCCTGGAACTGTCCAGGGAGGGTTCCCAGGAGGGACAGAGAACTTCCCCATGGCAGGAGAGGAAGCAGGGCCTGCGTGCCGCTGCAGGAAGTGTAGAGGGGAATCGGGGCATTTGGTGGGGGCGTGAGATGAAGAGAACTAGACTCCTTTGAAGGCCTGTGCGACTCCTGGCAGAAAGACTGCCATCTCATTTGGTGCGAAGCTCCCTCAGGCTGCCCCTTAGGACCACAAATGCCATTTGTGCAGCCTTAGGACTCAAGCCATAGCTGTGGAAACTGAGGCCCAGCATGGACATGGGGACATTGGAGTGAGGCCCAGGACAAGGTCCTGGCTGGTGCTCTGACAGGCCAGTTGCGCCATCACCCAGCACCCCAGCCCCTCCTGCTCTCCAGCTTAGCGCCAGCCACGCCAACCTCTCTCTCTCTCTCTCTCTTTTTTAAATTGTTTTTAAACTTTATTACACATATATGAATATTATTGTTTGATTTTCCCATACTGATTTCTTGGGTTTTTTTTCCATTTTTTTATTTTTTATTTCAGCATATTATGGGGGTACAAATGTTAAGGTTACATATATTGCCCATGGCCCCACTCCCCCCTCAAGTCAGAGCTTCAAACGTGACCATTCCCCAAACATTGCATAAATCACTCATTATGTTTGTTATACCCATCCCCTCCTCCCCCTTCCCCCCCTCCCGACACTTGATAAACGTTATTCCTATATGTCCACTTGGGTGTTGATCCGTTAATACCAATTTGCTGGTGAGTACATGTGGTGCTTGTTTTTCCATTCTTGAGATACTTCACTTAGTAGAATGGGTTCCAGCTCTATCCAGGAAAATACAAGATGCGCTATATCACCATTGTTTCTTAAAGCTGAGTAGTACTCCATGGTATACATGTACCACATTTTATTAATCCACTCATGTATTGATGGGCACCTGGGTTGTTTCCACACCTTTGCGATTGTGAATTGTGCTGCTATAAATATTTGAGTGCAGATGTCTCATTTGTAGAGTGTCATTTGATCTTTTGGGTAGATGCCCAGTAGTGGAATTGCTGAATCAAATGGTAGATCTACTTGTATCGCTTTAAGGTATCTCCATGTTGTTTTCCACAGAGGCTGAACTAGTTTGCAGTCCCACCAGCAGTGTAGGAGTGTTCCTCTCTCTCCGCATCCACGCCAGCATTTATTGTTTGGGGACTTTTTGATAAAGGCCATTCTTACTAGAGATAAATGATATCTCATTGCAGTTTTGTTTTGCATTTCCCTGATGATTAGAAATGTTGAGCATTTTTTCACATGCTTGCTGGCCTTTGTTCAGTCTTCTTTTGAAAATTTTCTGTTCATGTCCTTTGCCCACTTTTTGATAGGGTCGTTTGATTTTTTTCTTGCTGGTTTTCCTGAGTTCCAAATAGATTCTAGTTATCAGCCCTTTATCAGATATGTAGCTTGTGAAAATTTTCTCCCATTCTGTGGGTTGTCTGTTTGCTCTCTTGACAGTTTCTTTGGCTGTGCAGAAGCTCTTTAATTTGATCAGGTCCCATTTATTTATTTTTGTTGCTGCTGTGATTGCCTTTGGGGTCTTCTTCATAAATTCTTTGCCTAGGCCAATGTCTAGAAGAGTATTTCCAACATTTTCCTCTAGGATTCTAATAGTTTCACACCTAATGTTCAAGTCTGTTACCCAGCTTGAGTTGATTTTTGTGAGAGGTGAAAGGTGTGGGTCCTGTTTCAGTCTTCTGCATGTGGCTATCCAGTTTTCCCAGCACCATTTATTGAATAAGGATTCTTTCCCCCAGTGTATGTTTTTGTCTGGTTTGTCGAAGATTAGTTGGCTATATGAGGATGGTTTTATATCTGGGTTCTCTGTTCTGTTCCACTGGTCAATGTCCCTGTTCTTGTGCCAGTCCAAAGCTATTTTGATTAGTATAACCTTGTAGTATAGTTTGAAATCTGGTAAATTGATACCTCCTATTTTGTTTTTATTGCTTAGGATTGATTTTGCTACACGGGCCTTCTCTGGTTCCATACAAAGCATAAAACTATTTTTTCTATATCTGTGAAAGATGATGATGGTATTTTAACAGGGATTGCATTGACTCTGTAGGTCACTTTGGGTAGTATAGACATTTTAACAATGTTGATTCTGCCGACCCATGAGCATGGTATATTCTTCCACCTGTTTATGTCCTCTGCTATTTCCTTCTTCAGTGTTTCATAGTTCTCCCTATAGAGGTCTTTTACCTCCTTAGTTAAATATATTGCTACGTACTTTATTGTCTTTGTTGCTATTTTGAAGGGAATTGAGTTTGTGATTTGGTTCTAACTTGTATTGTTGTTGTCGTATATGAATGCCTCTGATTTCTGTGTGTTGATTTTGTATCCTGAGACTTTACCAAATTCATTTATCAGTTCAAGGAGTCTCTTGGTTGAATCCTTGGGGTTTTCTATGTATATCATGTCATCAGCAAAGAGTGAGAGTTTGATTTCTTCTGCTCCCATTTGGACGCCCTTAATTCTGCTCTCTTGTCTGACTGCTGTAGCCAGGACTTTCAGCACTATGTTGAATAGAAGTGGAGATAGTGGGTAACCTTGTCTTGTTCCAGTTCTAAGTGGGAATGCTTTCAGTTTTTCCCCATTCAGTATGATATTGGCTGTGGGTTTGTCATATATGGCTTGTATCATTTTTAGGTAAGCCCCATCTATGCCTATTTTGTTGAGTGTTCTTATCATAAAAGGGTGTTGAATTTTGTCAAATGCTTTTTCTACATCTACTGAGAGGATCATATGGTCTTTATTTTTTCTTCTGTTTATATGGTGAATTACATTTATAGATTTGCATATGTTGAACCATCCCTGCATCCCTGGGATGAAGCCCACTTGGTTGTGATGGATTATTTTCTTGACAAACACCTGGATTCGATTGGCTAGGATTTTGTTGAGAATTTTTGCATCTATATTCATAAGGGATATTGGTCTGTAGTTTTCTTTTTTTGTTGCATCCTTTCCTGGTTTTGGTATCAGGGTTATGTTTGCTCATAAAATGTGTTGGGGAGGATTCCATCCTTCTCAATGTTGTAGAATAATTTTTGCAGGATAGGCACCAGTTCTTCTTTGTAGGTGTGGTAAAATTCGAGTGTGAAACCATCTGGTCCAGGACTTTTCTTTTTGGAAGGTATTTTATTGCTGTTTCAATTTTGGTACTTAATATTGGTCTATTCAGGACTTCTATTTCTTCCTGGTTGAGCCTAGGGAGGCTGTGTGTTTCTAAGAAATTGTCTATTTCCTCCACATTTTCCAGTTTGTGTGCATAGAGGTTTTTATAGTATTCATATATTATATCTTGTATCTCCGGGGCATCAGTTGTAATTTCTCCTTTATTGTTCCTGATGGAGCTTATTAGAGATTTTTCTTTTCTGCTTTTCGTTAGTCTAGGCAATGGTGTGTCAATTTTGTTTATTTTTTCAAAGAACCAACTTTTTGTTTTATTAATCTTCTGTATAGTTTCCCTGTTATCAATTTTGTTTAGTTCTGATTTGATCTTAATGATTTCACTTCTTCTGCTGGGTTTGGGGTTGGTCTGTTTTTCTTTTTCCAGCTCTTTGAGAGAGATAATTCATTAGGTTGTCTATTTGTAATCTTTTCAACTTTTGGATATAGGCATTTATGGAAATAAACTTTCCTCTCAGGACTGCTTTAGCTGTGTCCCACAGGTTTTGGTAACTTGTGTCTCCTTTGTCATTTAGTTCAAAGAATCTTTTGATTTCCTTGTTTATGAAGTGATCACTCAGCAGAAGGTTGTTTAGTTTCTATGACTTTGTGTAGAAATGAGAACTCCTGTTAGGATTGATTTCTACATTTATTCCATCGTGGTCTGAAAAAATACATGGTATAATTTCTATTTTTTTTTTAATTATTTGAGATGTGCTTTGTGTCCTAGGATATGGTCAATCTTAGAGAATGACCCGTGAGGTGATGAGAAGAACGTATATTCAGTGGTTTTGGGGTAGAATATCCTATAAATGTCAGTCAGGCCCGTTTGTTCTAGAGTTTTGTTTAAGTCCATTATTTCTTTGTTGATTTTCTGTCTGGAGGATCTGTCCTGTGCTGTCAGTGGAGTGTTAAAGTCTCCGACTATTATGGTGGTGTTGTTTATCCATTTGTTTAGATCAAGTAAAGTTTGCTTTATGAATCTGGGTGCACCAAGGTTGGGTGCATATATATTCAGAATTGTTATGTCTTCTTGTTGAACTGTACCCTTCACCATTGTATAGTGACCTTCTTTGTCTTTTATTACTTTTGTTGATTTAAAAACTAAGTTATCTGTAATTAGCACCACCACGCCAGCTTTCTTTTGTATTCCATTTGCTTGAAATATCGTTCTCCACCCCTTTACCTTTAGTCTAACTGCATCATTGCAGGTTAGATGTGTTTCCTGAAGGCAGCAGATACTTGGCTTGTGTTTTTTTATCCATTCGGCCAGCCTATATCTCTTGGGTGGGGAGTTCAAGCCATTCACATTTATTGAGATAACTGATAGGTGGGGCAGATTTCTGTTCATTATGTTGGGTTGAACTTTGTTGCTTTGTTTTCTCTCTTGAGCCATTGTGGTATCTGGGTTTTGATCTTTAGCTTTGAGTAGATTTACATTCGTGTTTATTGTGCGGATCCGTGGGCAACACTGTTTTGAATACTTCTTGAAGGGCCGGTCTTGTCTTGGTGAATTCCCTCAGTCTTTGCTTATCTGAGAATGTCTTCATTTCTCCTTCATATACAAAACTTAGTTTTGCAGGGAATAAGATTCTAGGCTGGGCATTGTTTTGTTTCAGAAGAGTGAGAATGGGGCCCCAGTCTCTCCTTGCTTGTAAAGTCTCATTAGAGAAGTCTGATGTTATTCGAATTGGCTTTCCCTTGTAAGTTACTTGCTTCTTTCGTCTTACAGATCTTAGAAGGGCCTCTTTAGTTGATATTTTGGTCAGTCTGATGACTGCATGTCGTGACATCTTCCTGTTTGCATCGAATCTCCCAGGGGTCCTTTGAGCTTCTTGAACTTGTATCTGGAGATTTTTAGGAAGGCCTGGGAAATTTTCCTCTATTATATCTTCAAATAGCTTGTCCAACCCTTGAGTGTTTTCTTCTTCCCCTTCTGGTAACCCTATGACCCTCACGTTAGGTTTCTTCACATAATCCCACATCTCTTGTAGGCTTTCCTCTTTTCTCTTGTTTCTCTGCTCTATCTCTGTGACTGATTTATTTAATTGGAAGGTGTTATCTTCAATCTCTGAGATTCTTTCTTCTGTTTGATCTGCCTTGTTCTTGAGGCTTTCCACTGTGTTTTGTAGTTCCCCGAATTGATTCTTCATTTCCAGGAGTTCAGTTAAACTTTTCTTCATTGTTTCAATTTCTTTAGTGAATTTGTGTTCCAGGTCCTGGAGTGTTTTTGTGTTTTGTGGTGGTATCCAGTTGTTCTTGCAGGTTATTGAATTTTCTTACGATCCACATTCAAAATTCCTCTTCTGTCATTTTGGTTTCCTGATTTTGGTTGGTGTCCTTTTCTAAGGGGCTGGTGCTCCTCTTTGGGGGTGTGGTTTCCATTTGGTTCTTCATATTTCTGAAGTTCCTTCACTGATTTCTTCTTATGTCGATCAGTTGTTGTTTCTTTCCTTTAGGTTTTCGTTTGGGTATTCATACACCTTGTTGAGTTTCTGAGCCGGTAGGTGGTGTCTGTGGGTGAGATTTGACCACTCCCTCTATATGAGTCAGTAGATGCCATGAAAAGGGTGTGCAGAATGTCCTCCCTGTCAGTAGGTGGTGCTCGCTTGGAGGAGCAGGCTACACTTTTGTTTTTGTGTCCTGTAACCAGCTCTTGTTCCCCTGGAGAGGCACTCTAGTTTCTCAGGTGTTGGGTGGGGCCCTGGGACTTCCAGGTGTGTCCTTATTCTCCAGCTCAGTGAGGGCTGGTCTGGGAGTGAGTCTGGGTGGAGCTGGGTTGGGTAAGCCTGCCCTCAGGCACCACCAATGCCGTTAGCAGGGGTCAAAGTTCTGTTCTCTGCTTCCAGGAAAAGCTGTCAGGGAGGGGCTGGAATGGCCCCACTCAGTCAGAGAGTCTGCGTGTGGGGTGGGGCTGTCTGAGACCTGCAGTCTGGAGCGGGCCTTGCTTCTTTCCACCCTCCCCAACTCTGTGGCTACTCCTGGGCCTCTGCCAGCAGGCCAGACCACACGGCACCAGCCCTCCCCTGACTGTGATGCTGGCGGGGAGGTTCACTGTGCAGGAAAGCCACCTGGGCTGGGCACACGGCCTCCCTTTGGGAGGAGCATTGCCCTGTAGGACGCTGGTCTGTCCCTGAAGGCACATACACCTCAGTAGGCTGTTCACATATATCTCTTCTGTGCCCCGGGCAATGCGAGACCTCAGTGCATGGGATCTGGTCTGCAGGTCTGACCTTTGGGCTCCAGAGTTCAAACTATATCCCCACCAGGGAGAGAAGTGCCAGTCCCAATTCACCCACGGGGAGCCCAAGCTGGGTCTATGTCTCTCAACCTCAGGCTCTGCCCCGTTCTCCTGGGATCACTGTGCCAGCAGCACCTGGGAGGGCTGGCGGGT
This sequence comes from Mirza zaza, assembly GCA_008750895.1. NCBI lineage: Eukaryota > Metazoa > Chordata > Mammalia > Primates > Cheirogaleidae > Mirza > Mirza zaza. The sequence continues at coordinate 33,681 of VSMD01061555.1, read as the reverse complement.
AGGGAGCTCACAGTCTGAGTTCCCCTCAGTCAGCTGTAGGGCCCGAAAAGGGAAGGTCCCGTTCCCTGGAGGTGCCTCCGGCTGGTGGCTATGTTGTCTCTCTTGGCGGATAGAGACGGGGGAGGGGACAATGGAGCAATATGGCGCCTGCTGTGAGGTTTGGGCCTGTGCACGCAGAGGTGCCCCAAAGCCTGGTCCACTACAGACTTACCGCTGGCTGGTGGTCCCGTCTCTGGGCTGGTGTCCGCAGGTCTCTCCACCCGCTGGGGAGCCCACCAGCAGTCGGAGATCAAGGGAGGGGAGAGTTAACCAAGCCACCTACCCTTGCCGCTGGGCTCCGGGCTGCTCCGGAGGTCTCTGCTTCCAGTTCTCCTCCGCAGCCTCCTCCCGTGGAGTCTCCCGTGTCTCAGGTACCCCTCCTTGCGACCCTCCTCCAATGTATGCTCGTCTTCTTGCTTCTTTCTTCTAATTTCTCCTAGAATCTGTCTTTTCTGCAGAGCCACTCTGTCTGGTGCAGTGTCTCATCTGCCATCTTGCTCCGCCTCTCACGCCAACCTCTCTTTGGCCCTTGCACACGCTGGCTCTTGCCAGCCCCAGGGCCTTTGCACGTGCTCCCTTCCTACCTGGCTGCCCTTCCCTATGCTTGATGCAGGCTGCGCCTCAGACGTCACATGCTCAGAGATGCTCTCCCGACCACCCAGTCTCCAGTGGGTCTCCCTCATTCTCCGTCACAGCAACCTCTATGTTTTCCTCCTTTTAATTTCACTAATTCCCATCTGCAATTAAATTATTTAAATATTTGTTTTTGGTTTGCCTCGTCCTTTATAAAAGGAAACTCCCCAGCTCAGGGACCTGTCTGTCCCTCACATCCCCCTGGGGCTGGTGCTGAGATGCACACCGACGCACGTGGACGGCAGTTGGGTGAGTGAGCGGTCAGCGGGCGGATGCACCTTGCTGTGAAGCTCCTGCCTGTGGGCCTCGCCCGTGTGGGCAGGCAGGGAGATGTGCGTGCACAGAAGCCCAGACTTTACTGGGGCCTATCATGTGCCAGCAGCTTACAAAACTGATTAAATTTCCTGCCACTTTGGATAAACAGGATAAATAACTCCATTGTATAGTATCATTAATATCCTTTATAAAAACATAGCTCCTCCTGTTAGAAATAAAACAGGCAGAAGGAAAAAGTGCTGGTAAGACCAGATGCAGTTTAAAAAATGTACATACCTCCCTAAGGTTATGGCATACAAATATAATAATGTATAACACATTGCCCATCCCATTCATTCTATCTAATATTACAGAAAATACATCATCTGTTATATTTATTATATGTTTGAACATTAAGTAACACAGTGTACATAATGTAATATGTTATATGATACATGTAGATAATTACAACATAATTATAGGAAATAATGAATTATATATGATTATATGTAATACATGGCATTATATGTTATTATATACATATATACATTCATATGCAATTCTGACCTCCTGCTGACAGGCTCAGGGCTGACTTCCATGAGAACATGGGAAGTGGCCTTTGGCTCCCCAAGACAGACACCACAGAGCCCCAATTCTGGTCCCACAACCCTCACTGCGAGGGCTGTGTGCTATCACATGGAAAGGGTGAGGGAATAGTACTTAAGAAGCACCTCCTGGGTGCCATTTAACTTTCACAGCCATTTCCACACTAAGAATGAGGCTAAGTTAACAGCCTACATTGCAGGGGCCAACATGCCTTTTGACTTCTTATTATGATTGACATTGAAAAAGAACTCAGAATTGGAGAGCATGGCATGGTCACTAGACAGGAATGGACTCTCCTGTCCCATCCCAGGAGAGGGTAGCAACAGTCGCTATCAGATTCCACTGCTCACGTCTTATTCCAAAGTCCCCAGTTTTATGTGCATGTGGAGGGGGAGGGGCTGGAATATTTTCAAAGAAATCTCAGACTTTACAGATAGGAATTTTTAAAAAGTAACCACAAAACCATTATGACATCTAAAAATAATTGACAGTAATTCCATAATATCTTTTAATTTGCACTGTATTCAATTGTCCCTGCTCATCTCAAAGGTGATGTTTCACAACTGATTTATTCAAATCAGGACTCAAACAAGATCCACATATTGCTTTTGGTTGATAAGTTTCCCAAGCACTTTTTACTCTATAGCATGCCCTCCCCTGTGCTTTTCATTTCCAGCTCATTTATTTCTCCAACGAACAGGTTATTTGCCCTGTAGGCATGCTCTGGAATGAGTGAGCGAGTGAGTTAGTGAATGAAGGAAAGCTCATACGCATTCTCTCCTGACATCTTTGCAGGAAAAGTGGCAGAGGACTGAATTCAGCCTTAGGCCTCAGAGGGTGTGTACAACTCGTGGTACTTGAAGTCACTTATTGATTTTTTTTCCCAGAAAACCTTATTTCCTGAAACTCATGGAAGGAGCTGACCTGTGGCAGGAAATGTGGAAATGGCTGCGTGTCGTGCAAGCGCCTGCAACTCTTCATTCTGGGCTGGACTTTGTGGAGTGGGTGGGCATTATTTATGGAGACGTCTAAGTGACAGGGGAACTTCTGGCCAGGAACTGCCAGTGGTGTCACATCCTTAACACGGCTGACATTGAAAGCCCTGGGGGCAGCATTTCTCCAGGGAAGGACGGTGGGTCAGGAGCCCCATGGTGTCTGTTCAAAGCAATAACAGAGACATCGGAAGGGCAATCCGTCAGGCACTGGCGCTACTGGGCCTTGCTGAGGCTGGGCAGATGGTGCAGGGCAGAAGGACGGGGCTGGGAACCAGATGTTCTGTTTCCTGAAAATAGACATGTCAGGTCTTCAGGGCTGTCAGGTGCCCCCTCATTAGCCCATCAGCCTAAATGGAGCCATTGAACACTGACGTCTCACTTAGCTGTGGCACCTGGCAGGGCACCCGGGCCCAGAGCTGTCCCGCATGGGACCCCAGCCCGGGGTTTGAAGGGGCTGGGCAGGGAGGCCTAGAGTGGCCAGTCCTTTCCCCTTTGTGGATGAGGAGACTGAGGCCCAGAGAGGGGAAGGGGCTGCAAAGGATGGCAGCTAATCAATGGCGGAGACGACAGGACCGGGTTTCATCTCAAGGCCCCACAGAATGTTGATGATCAGAGTCACTGGGGACCCACACGGGAGGGTTTCCAGCATTGGGTCATTCAAGGTGCTCCTGAGTTGTTCTAGAGCTGCCCTTCCCTTCCTACTTTTGGGATATTCATGGAGCACTTGTCTTTGGATTTATCTTTCTTTAAGCACATTCACTATTTTCTACTTAAATAAAAGGAAATCTGATAAACTACCTTAAAAAACAACAACCCAAGCATCATACACCAAAAATGAAAAGTAATAATAAAAATAAGCTTGTTGACTTCTATGTAGTGGCAATGACTACTAGCGAGCAGGCCTGTCTCAGGACGCCCCGCCTGAGGTCTGCTGTCCTGGCTGAGAAGGGGCAGCTGCATCAGAGGGCACTAGAGACAGGCCAGCGGCACATGGAGACTGTCCCTAAGCGGCAGCCAGGAGGAAGGGAGGATCCTGGAAACAACCTACCCACCAGGTGTCCCAACATTGCTTAGTATTCTGGTCCTGTCCAAGGTCATCTTATGGGAAATTCCAGGATCAGCAGGGAACCCAGGCCCAAAGAGCAGGAGGGACTTGCCCAAAGTCACACAGCAGGAGGCTGGTTCTGAAAGCCTCATTTCTGGGAGGCTCACCCTGCTGCCCAGCACCTGCTGGGTCCTGGTGACCATGCATGCACACACATATGCCCACACCCCATGGCCCTGAACCTGGGAGAAGCACCTGCCCTCTCTGGGCCTCAGTTTCCTCATTGGTACAATAGGAACAATAACTCTTCCTTTCCTAGGTTGGTTGTATGATGTCATTAAGAGAGGATCTTTCATTCAGTAGGTACTTACTGAACTCTGTATGTGAGGCACATAGTAGGCACTCAACTTGTGGGATGTCCTTCACTTCTAGAAAAAGACTGGGACATGAAAGGCACCTGGTATTAGCACCTACTCCGCACTAGCAGGTGGTGAAGGCTGTAACTGCCTGGGATCCTTTCTCTACCACCTCACATGGCAGGTGTGATATAAACATTTAACCAGCAGGGGATGGAGGCTCTGAGACCAGAAGTCCTTTGCTCAAGCATCAAGAGGCCCTCTGGACAGGAAATCAGCTGGGGGCTCCCGGCCGCACAGGCAGTGCCAGGGCCTGGCCCTTGGGCCCCAGGAAGCAGAGGCCCATCTAGAACTGGTCGCCTAGGGCCACCCGGCCTGGAGCTGAATTTCCCGCCCTGGGAGGAGAGCAAAGCCTATCTCTGAGCCCCTTGGAGGAGAAGATGTGTAATTATTTCTGCCAGTTGAATGCTCTGACGAAAAGACAGGGAGGAGGGAACAATCAGCCTGCTCTGCAGGCTGCGGGATTCCTCGTGCTGCCGAGACGCTGTAATTAGGCCTGGTAATAACAGGCTCGGTATCTCCGCGCCCTGTCAGGGAGAAGAATCCATCTTAGGGTAATTGCAGGGTTGGCGGCCTCTGAACGTCTCTTTCCGCTGGCCGGGCCTTTCCCGGGAGCTGGCGCGGCTGTCAGAGCCAACGCCTGGGCTGGGGCGGGCAGGGGAGTGCGGGGCAGCCTCCCCAGGAGGGGGCCAGGGCTCCCTGCCCGCCCCTGCCCGCCGCCTCGCCTGGATCACTGTGCAGTCCGCTCGCCTCCCCGTGCGCCCTCCTTGGGCCAGCCCTTCGTAGGCGGCCAGAAGGCCTGAGCCCGGGGCCTCCCGAGACCGAGTCCCACCTCCTCCGCCCCTGGCCCACACTCCCCGCGGCTCGCACCTTCGCGGAGGCAGAGGCAGAGGCAGAGGCAGAGGCAGAGGCAGAGGCAAAGTCGTCAGGGCTGCCGCGGGCCGCCGTGGGGCTGGTCCCTCTGTCCACCTCCCCGGGCCTCCCACTGCGTGCCTGGGCGCACGCCTCGTGCTCTCGCCGCAGGGCCTTTGCACGGCTGTGCCCTCCCGCAGTGCTCCTGCTCCAGAGCTTGCTCCTTCACCCGCTTCAGGCAGCGGCGACCAGACTCGCCTTTCTCAGCAGAGTTCATTCCAGGGCCTCCAGCACTTCCTGTCTGCTGGCCCTACCACAGTTTTCTTCTTAGCTCCTCACCTGCTAACTCGCCATAGGTTTTACTCACCTCTCTCTGTCCTCCCCTCAAGGCGGTCAGCTCCATGAGGGCAGAGGTTTCTGTCTGGAACTTCACTGCTGTACCCCCAGTGGCAACAACTGTGCCTGCCACAGAGTAGGTACTCAATAAATGACACACGGCTTGCCTGATTTGCAGCCTCTGTGCTCTCCTACTTCCCCCAAAGTTCTGGTCATCACCAGGGCTCCACACAGAGGCCCCCTCCTCCAGGAAGCCTGCCTGGAATCTCCTATGGGCCACACCCTCCCCTGCCAAGGACTGTCGGGAGCACTTGCCTCCCCTCCATTGAGCCGGCATGTGTCCCAGAGTCTGTGGCCGTGGACTCCCCTGGGCCCGGCCAAAGGCTGCGTGTCCTGTGGGTCTCTAGGGACCAGCACTCAGATGAATTGAGAGCATCGCGCCGCCGGCACTGTGCTGTGCACCCCGCTGCACCCACTCGCTTTGTCTCAAAGTGACCCAAGGTAAGTCTTTTTACCATCACCCCCATTTTGCCAAAAATAGGTTCTTTTAACCAATGGGGTGAAAACTATTTTGACAGCATACATATCCTTATCAGTGAAAAAACTTAATACAGATCCCCATTTCCTGCAATCGAGTCACTTCCAAATTATGTGCTAGTTTTTATTTATATTGATAAAGTTTTTAATATTTATTTTATTAAATAATATATTAAATAATAAGTAAATAATATTAACATTTATTTATTTTGCGAAAATATGTGTGTTTATAGCCTCAAGTGCACAAAAGTAGTAGTATTAAAGTGATGAGTAAAGACACGGAGATGTTCTCATGTGTTCTCCCTCTCCATGGCGGGCGGGCCTTGCACACCTCTGGGGCTGCACGTCCCGTTTCAGAGCCCAGTGTGCCAGGGGTGAGTGAAGCAATGCGGGAGGGAATGGGTGAGTGCTCGTCAGTCGTGGCTTCAGAGCACAGGCTCTGGAACCAGATTGCTCCGTTCCTTTCTCCCTCACTAGCTGTGTGTCCTTGGGCAAGTTGGTTGCTTCAGCTCTTTGAGTCCCAGCTTTCTCAGCAGGTAAGGTGATAGCCTCGACTCCACACGGCTGCAGTGGGAATTAAATGGATCACCCATGGAGCTTGCTTAAAACAGGGCCTGGCATCTTGTTAGCCATTACTATTAGAAAAATATTTCTTCCCAGAAATATGGCTGAAAAAATGGCCAGGGTCAGGAATCGTCCTCCTAAATCAGGAAGTAGGTCTAGCAATTTTCTTTTTTGACACGAAGTCTCACTATGTTGCCCAGGCTGTCCTCGAACTCCTGGGCTGGGTCACAACTTATTTACCTTCTGTCCAAATTACTGGCCCTGGAGCCGGGCGTGGTGGTGCACACCTGCAGTCCCAGCTACTTGGGAGGCTGAGGCAGGAGGATGGTTTGAGCCCAGGATTTTGAGACCAGCCTGTGCAATGTAGCAAGACCTTATCTCAAAAGAGAAAATTGGGCTGGATACGGTGGCTTATATCTGTAATCTTAGCACTCTGGGAGGCCTAGATGGGCAGATCATTTGAGCTCAGGAGTTTAAGACCAGCCTGAGCAAAAGTGAGAACCCGTCTCTACCAAAAATAGAAAAAAAATTAGCCAGGCATGGTGGCACATGCCTGTAGTCCCAGCTACTTGGGAGGCTGAGGCTGGAGGATCGCTTGAGCCCAGGAGTTTGAGTTGCTGTGAGCGAGGCTGACACCACGGCACTCTAGCCAAGGCAACAAGAGCGAGACTCTGTCTCAAAAAAAAGAAAAAAAAAGGAGAAAATTGCTAGACCTACTTCCTGGTTTAGGAGGACAATTTTCTCCCCAAGTAATCTGTGGACAGATTACATGAAAATCACCTAGAAGGCTGTTTAAAAAACAAAACAAAACCAAAACAAATCCCAGGCCCTAGTCAGGTCCCATTGTAATTGTGGGAGTTGGGGCTCAGAAATCTTCACTTACCACAAGTTTCTCTAGGAACTCTACAGCACAGCTGATTTGAGAGAGAGCACCGAATCCTAAGCACTAGCCCAGCAGGGAGCGTCTCCACAGCTGGAAATGGCTGTATTACGTAACTCATGTTGCCTGCTTTATAATTTTTGAGAGGCTCAGAATCTCTCTGTGAGGGGTTATAGACCAGGGGCAAAATCAGATAGGGCTAAGGTTCAAATTGTGTTCCCAGCATGACCTTCAACGATTCGCTTTATTGCTCTGAACTTCAGTTTTCTTGTAGGTAAAATGGGGGTATCGAGAGCACATGTTTTCCCAAGAAATGAAGTCCAGTTCTTCTAGCAGCAGCCTGACTGGGAAGGGCTCAGTAAGTAGAGGCACAATTACTGCCACCACCATCATCATCCTCATCATCAGTAGGGTTGCTGTTGTATCACGCGTAAATATTTCTTCCAGGAATTTCAATTTAGAAAAAGAGCTTGGATGTCGCAGGACAGAAAGCCCTGCTCTACCCGCTCAGAGCAGAACAGCAAGCAAGTCTGACTGCGCAGACGGCCTTGGAGAAGCACGGAACCTGCTCTGCCTGCACACAGCTCTAAAGGTGTGACGCGCTGCGTGGGTGTCAGAGCCCGTCAAGCAGCCCCTGTTTATTTTCAATAAAAGAATAACTATATAAACAACTTCAAAGGTGGAACAATAGTACGGCAATATGTCAAACACAGACACTATTCTTCAGTGCAAACACATTTTAAATTTTTCAGCAAACTTAGAATGTGCTTTCACATAATTTGACATTAGCAAAATTCTGAATACATATAGCAACTCTTAGGTTTTTAGGTTTTTAATCCTAGAGTCTCTCCGCTGAAGATTCTGGCTTTGGTAAACCCTTTCCCCCTCATTGGTGTGTTATAAATAATTTTTAATTGGGTGAAAGGGAAGCCAGCAGGTCCCATAATGGGAGCTGTCAATAGTAAAATAAGAACTCACTGAAGGCCGGGCGTGGTGGCTCATGCCTGTAATCCTAGCACTCTGGGAGGCCGAGGCGGGAGGATTGCTAGAGGTCAGGAGTTTGAGACCAGCCTGAGCAAGAGCGAGACCCCGTCTCTACTATAAATAGAAAGAAATTAATTGCCAACTAATAGATATAGAAAAAATTAGGCGGGCATGGTGGCGCATGCCTGTAGTCCCAGCTACTTGGGAGGCTGAGGCAGGAGGATTGCTTGAGCCCAGGAGTTTGAGGTTGCTGTGAGCTAGGCTGACACCACAGCACTCACTCTAGCCTGGGAAACAAAGTGAGACTCTCTCTCTAAAAAAAGAACTCACTGAAGAAAAACTTGAACCTGCGACTCAGTATCATGAAAACATTCTAAGCCTACTCCAGGTTGGTTAGAAGTTTTTTCATGTGATTTTTAAAATGATCTTCTGCAGAGCAGTCATTGCATTTGTAATAATCCTGACTGCTTGAAAAATTTTTTTGTGCTTTCATAGCAATTATCATTGAAGGAAAATTACAAAAGAATACTTTGCCCTTGAAAATCTTGTTCCAAGTGTATTTGCACGTAGGGTATTTACAATATCAAACATTCAGTGAAAAGTGCCTTAAAAAATCAGCTTGAGATCAGGGATTTGGCATCCTGGCTTTCTCCAGAGTAATGGGCAGAATTAGAAAATGCAAGGAATTCTGTGATATCATCAGAACCTCCTCCCCCCAAATTTTGGCCAAGGAAATTTGGTGTATAGGAAATATGAATTTAAAAAGTTCCTTTGCTTGTAGCTCTTAGGAAGACAGTATTATTCTCTAGGCATCAATCCATGATTCCAACAAAGTCCTGTCCATCCTTTTTGCCAAATGTCTTGTCCAATGGCTATCAACGTCTGATGTGGTTTGTCTTTTCCAATATTTTTGAAGGCTACTAAATCCTTTGGGTCTTCAATATACTGGAGAAATATATATCCCAATGCTTTGTACTTTAAAGAAATCAAGGCAAGCTGCACTCTTCCTGAATGATCTTCAAAGGAGTTCCAACTCTGGATTATTCAGGTTGAACTTGACTGTCCTGTAGTCCATTGCTGTAACCTTTAGAGCAGTGGTTCTTAGCATTCCACAGAAGTACCATACAGAGACGCTGCTACAGCAGGATTTGCAGTTTCCATTCTGAGAATTTTGGATACAGGACATTTGGAGTGGGGCCTTGGAGTCTGTGGCTTATCCTAACTCTGGTGATTCCTTTGCAGGAGGCCCAGGGACCACACTTTGAGAAACAGCTACTTGCCAGCTCCTGTCTGTATTCCTTCTGTGCCAATGCACTTAGCCCGTTAAAGGTTCTGGGTATTTAATATTACTGTGCCACTGACAGGATGATTTACTACCTGGTGGGTCACTGGAACGGAGATGCACACAAACATTTGTGGAATGTCATCACTGGTATTTTCATGGGGGCCCATCACACAATGAAAATATGCACAGAAATGTGGTAACTCCATTGCCAGGTTTGAACACAAACCCAGATCTCTCTCTTAATTACTGGAGTTTTATAACACATACTGATGTCTGATAAGGCGAGCCTTTAACCTACCTCTTCAGGCATGTCCTGTTTCTCCTTGGCAAATGTATATTTGGTTATTAATCACTTTTTCTTTTTTAAAAAAATTGGGATATATTTCACATAGCATAAAATTCATTTTAAAGTATATAATTCAGGGGTTTTTATTAACAGTAAGCACTACCACAACCCAAACATTGTCATCCCAAAAAGAAACCCTGTATATTTTAGCAATGCACTCCATTGCCCCAGGCTACCCCTAATTTGCTTTCTGTCTCTGTGGATCTGCCTGTCCTAGACATTTCATCCAAATGGAATCATACAGTATAAAGCCTTTCTGTCTGGCTTCTTTCATTGACACACTGCTTTCATGGGTCAGACCTGCTGTAGCATGGGTCACACTTTTTCTTTTCATGTCTGCGTAATATTCCAGTTTGTAGGTGGACCACATTTTGTTGGTCCATTAACCAGTTGGTGGACATTTAGCTTGCTTCCACCTTTTGGCTATCGTTAATATTGCTGTTATCAACATTTGTGTATAAGCTTTTGTGCAAACATATGTTTTCAATTCTTTTGAGTATATAGCTAGAAGTGGAATTGCTGGGCCATGTGGCAACTCTAATGTTTAACTTTTGAAGAACTGCAACACTGCTTCCCACAGTGGCTACATCATTTTACATTGTTATGAGGAGTGTCTGGAGGCTCTAATTTCTCCATGTCCTTGCCGACATTTGCTATTATCTGTTTTTTTGATTACAGTAACCCTCGTGGGTGTGAAATGGTATCTCATTGTGGTTTTGATTTGCATTTCCCTTATGACTAATGATACCGAGTGTGTGTTTTTGTGTGTTTATAAGCCATTTGTCTCTCTTTTTTTTGGAGAAATGTCTATTCAAATTGCACACTTTAAGTTGGATTGTCTTTTTATTGTTAAATTGTAAGAGTTCTTTATTCTGAATACCAGACCCTTATCAGATATATCATGTACAAATATTTTCTCTCATTTTGATGGCTATCTTTTCACTTTTTTTTAGGTGTGGGATCTCACTATGTTGCCCAGGCAGGCCTCAAACTCCTGAGCTCAAGTGATCCTCCCTCCTCAGCCTCCTGAGTACATGCACCACTGCATCTGGCTGTACTTTCTTGATCATGTCCTTTCAGGCACAAAAGTTTTTAATTTTGATGAAGTCTAATTTATCTATCTTTTCCTTTGGTCACTTGTGCTTTAGGTGTGACATATAGGTGGTTGACTTTGAACCACTTACATAGCTGTGTGATATTAGGAAAGTTACTGCAATACTCGTGCCTCAGTTTCCTTATCTGTAAAGTGGAGATGATAATAACAGTGCATACCCCATCCGTGGTTGGGAAGGTTAAATGAGATAAAGAGTGGGAAAGTGCCCAGAAGATTTCTGGCACATGGTGAGTTCTCAGTAAATGTTAGGCTTTATCTGCCATCATTATCATCACCATGGTCATCATCCAGGTCCCCAGAGTGTGAAATAGATGTTTGTGAATTAAATGACTTGTGTCTGTGGAGTGGACTCTTGTTTGTCTCTGCAGCCCCTGTGTTCCTGGAGCACTCCACCCCAGCTCCATGGCCCCGACCCCAGCCAATCAGTGCATCACTTGCCTAGCCACAATGATTGGTTCAAGGACTATCAGATGGCTGAGGTCTGGCCAATGAGAAATTATGAGACTCAGTTCCAGGTCTTTGAGCTCTCTTTGCTCCCAAGGACTTTGAGGTGAAAAGGCGTAGGGTTGGCACCTCTGCAGCCCTCCCTTCACCCTAAAAGGAGAGTCTGCCTGAGAATGGAGCCAGTGAGTACAAGTGACATAATTTGACCTCTGTGTTAAATTTCACCTGAGGGCAGATCTATGCCTTTTAATAAATATGTGAGCAAAATAATGATAATAAAATAAAATGATTAAAAAATTTAAAAATCCTTTCCAGATTATGTTAGGTTTCTGTCACATGCACTGAAAAGATCCTAAACAATAGTTATTCCAAGCCCGTGTGACATACAAATTTACAAATATTTCTACTTGCATTTTTGTTCCTATTTATTTTTACTTTTTGGAGGCAGGGCCTTGCTTTGTCGCCCAGGCTGGAGTACAGTGGTGTGTTCATAGCTTACTGCATCCCTGAATTCCTGGCCTCAAGCAATCCTTCTGCCTTGGCCACCCAAGTGCTGGGATTATAGGTGTGAGTCACTGTGTTCAACCTTTAATTGTGTTTTTAACAAAACTTATGCTACATATGTAAAATTCAGTGCAGTCAGTGCTGAAATCACAAGATACTTGGACTTTGACTAGCTTGTGCATATACATGCCTGGTGAGCCCTCCTGGGGACTCGGTTGCCTGCTTCCCTACTCATCTTTCATTGGGTCTGAGTGGCAACCAAGCTGACTTGTGCCAACACTGCCACCTGTGGCCAAGAAGTATCTGACTCAGTGTCTTTCCCTCAAGTATCTTCACTGTGTCCCAGGAGAGGATTATTATCACCTGTCCCCTTGTATCCTTTTCATTTACAGTAATCTCAGCTCAATTCAGGCAATTTGGTAGATTGGGATTTGCTTTGGGAGCTCACTTGATCTTCCCACACACCTTCCTCTGCCCCTACCTGTTTCATTGACAGTGACATTTTGAACCTTCTCCTGGGGCAGGCCCCTGAGGCTTTAAGGTCAGGCCTGCTGTCCTCCTTTTTAAACAAGTATATTACAATGGTTCTTTTCCTCTCCTGAGATAAAATTCATAGATAATATTATCTACTTGCAACCCATAGTTTAAACAAATCAACATAATGCCCTAGTTGTCATATTAAAGCAAAACAATAATGAAAATAATTTGTAATAAAATAGTATGTATTTGCTTATAGAAGTGCTTGGGAAGGACTATCCTAGAAGAGAAGATAAGGTTGCTAAATGATTACGCCTATGTAATAATGAATATGTTTGGATTTGAGAGATATAAGACACTCTAACTGAATAATGCACACTTTGAAATAAAGGGCTAAAAATACACATTTATATGTATGTATAATTTCACCATGAATACAACAGCTGCAAACACAGACAGGCACAGGTGTGGTTCACTGGTAACTGCAGACTGCAGGTGATTTTCTGAAGGGTGGACAACTCCTGGGAAAGTCCCGGGAAATGGAAAGCACAGCCACCCTGGATTCACACACAGGTTCCATCCTGCCAAGGTCATGTATACTAAAAGCCTTGCCACTCTGATCACATGAGAAGTTGAGTGAGACTCTGGACACTGGTAATCACAAGCAGAGATGCTGGCCATTGCAGATGTCTAGTGTCCCAGGATCCAGGCCACGAAATGGAGGTAGCTCCACCCACCAGCTGCTGGGAGTTGCAAACACCTTATGAATGTCCACAAGCTCCTGGGGCAACACAACTCCCTTTGAGAAACTCTAGTTTAGAGAGAGTCTGACAGCCGCAGGGCCAGGGTGGACTCCATGTAGCCATGGGCAAACTAACTACTCAGCTCACAGAGCCTCGGTTTCCTCCTCTGTGAAGTGGGGCTCCTTGATGTTAGTTAAGATGGTGTGTTGACACATGGCAGGCACTGAAGGGGCAGGTGTTCTCTCCTTCTCTCTCTTGCGGTCCTCCATCAGGCCGTGCAGCCTCTGCCCTTCTTTCACTCTAAGAAGCTTGGCATTTGGCCCACCCAGCCCTCAAATCGCATCTGAGCTCTCTCACCCTCCTAAGGCAAGTGTCATCCAGAAACCTGAGCTGACCTCTAATCATCTCTAGCTGTTTCGATTCCTTCACTCAAACATTGCTTGATCAACTGCTGTATGCCCCCAAAACTCAGTGAGTACATGAAAGGAAGTCACAGACTGGGGCTCAGAGGCAAGGTTCAGGAGAAGCCCTTTGGTGTTTAAAGGCAGCAGAGAGCGCTTCCTGCAGACTAGGAATTGAGTGGGTCCTGAGGGTGGGAAGAATTTGGTCATGAACCTCTGAGACGGGCATTCTGGATAGCAGAAGTATTGGGGTCAATATCTGAGAGGCTGGGACATGAGAGGGAATCAGAAAATCACTCTTTTTGCCACCAGCCACATTCAGGTTGCATCCACTCTGATCTGCACTACCACAACAATGCCTCGAGCGGCGCCCCTCTGACACCTTCTGCCAAGAGAAAACATCCCCCAAATTTACTGCTGACCTTGCTTGTCCATGGGCCACTGCCCGCTGACACTCAGGTCCTTGGACCTGCTGGTTGTTCTGGCTGCCACCCTGTCACTTCCTGCCATTCCCTCTAGTTCACTCATGTCTTCATCCAACTAATATTTACTGAGCACATACTGTATACCAGAGAGGCATGAGAGGCGACACTCAGAGTAGCGAATCCGAGCAGAGAAATCCCTGATCTCATGACACCGATATTCTGGTGAGTAGACGGAAAATACAGACACAAAAGCATGAGATTAGGGGTGGAGTTGAGAGCAGATACGAAAAATATGGCAGAAACAGGGGGCAGAGCATGAGAAAAGAATTTTTTAAATATGTATTTTAAAATTTCAGTGTTGGTCAGATACTGTTTTGTCCTTCCTGACTTAAAGAATCTAGACTTTGTTGCTATGACAGTTTGGTACCTAAGGCTGAATCCAGATTGAATTTGGTTGATCGTGGCAGTCTCACTCCCCTTTGCCAGGGATTGGTCCAGGGATAGACATGTGACTGCATTTTGGCCAATAGGATTTAAGGGAAAGAGTACCAGAGGCTTGTGGGAGTGGCTTTCCTAGACAAGGAAAGATAAAGCTTTCTGCTCTCCTCAGTTTTTGCTCAACCTGCTACCATGGAGGATGTGACGTTGGGAGCTATGGCAGCACCTTGTGACCATGAGGGGTGATAGCATGGCATGAAGGAGTGGCAGAGTGCAAAATTAGGAAAACTATGTCCTTAGAAACATCATCAAACCCCTGAACAAGCCTAGGGTCCTTAACCCAGAACTTCTTATTCAGTCAACACTACTGTTTCAGACAAGACTTCCTGAGCAGGCGACAAACAGCTTTCAGAGAACAGATGGTCCCCAACCTGCGATGGCGGACCTAGATTTTTTTACTTTACCATGATGTAAGAGTGAAGTGCATTCAGTAGAAGCCATGCTTTGAGTGCCCATGCAGCCATTCTTTCTTCCATTTTCAGTACAGTATTCCATAAATTACACAAGATATTCAATACTTTATTATAAAATAGGCTTTGTGTTTGGCAATTTTGCCCAGCTGTAGCTAATGTAAGTGTTCTGAGAATGTTTAAGGCAGACTAGTCTAAGGTATGATGTTCAGTAGGTTAGGTGTATTAAATGCATTTTCCACTTAATGATATTTTCAACTTACATGGGTTTATCATAAGTCGAGGAGCATCTGTACTGACTTATGACTTCCCTCAGCCTTCAAGGCATGGGGCCGAGTGGCTGGAGTCCCCAGGCTGGTAGCCTCTGAAATCCGCCCTCTGTTTCCCACAGGTGCCAAGACAGGCCATCATCTCTCTGCACGATGTGCAGGGCTGGGGTGGAGTCTGGAAAGCACTGCTAGAAGCCCTGGGGGTTGCATGCCCCACCATTGACAATATCCCTGTCCTCAGTGATTTCCCTCCATACCAGTCGTTTGGAATCCCTCCTGCTCCCCAAGAGCCCAGACACTATCTAGCTCTGTGTCTTTGCACTGCTGTCCTCTTTATCTACATGCCCTATCTGCTCATCTCCTTCTGGCAAACTCCTACTTACCTCTCAAAGCCCAGTTGGAGACCAAACAAGTCCTCGGAGCCTCAAACTTCTGCTCCAGTCTCTTTGTGCCACAGATTCCCACTAGCTGGTGGCTTCTCCTGCTGTAGACTGGGCCCTCCCCAAAGCCAAGGACTGGGTTTCATCTATCTCTGTGGTCCCAGCTCCTTGTGCAAAGCCTTGAGGGCTCAGACTAGGGGCTATGTTTGTGGTTTAGCTAAATGTGCAAGGGGAGCAAGTGAATGAATGAATGAAGGATGAGCAAATTTCCTCATCTGCCTGACTGAGGGCAGAGGCCGGGATGGCCTCTCCTCTGAGCAGGGCACAACCCAGAGGCGGTGCTGACACGATGGTTGTTCCCGAGGTTGAGGTGGCTCTCTGCAAAGCAGGCGGCGGCCTGCTGTGGTGGCAGGTGGAGGCCTGCCTGGCCGCCTCCTGGTCCCTCAGGTCTCCTTCTCCCCTGCGTCTCAGGTGCCTTCAGGGGCCGGTCCCGCCCACATCCCACCCCAGCCCTCTGCCAGCTGAGTTATCCGCTCTGCCATCTCCTTCCCTCACAGGCCCTTGGGGGCTGGGGTGTGAGACCGGTGGGGCTCTGCTGCTCTGGGGAAAATTAATTAGCCTGGATTCTGCAAATCACTTTGAAGACAAAAAAAAAAAAAAAAAAAAGAAAGAAGAAGGGAAAGAAAACACACCCGTGAGCCCCTTATCAGAATGCTTGTTACCTCAGGGCTAGGGCAGGGTATGCACCCATCATTCCATTCCATACCTGTTTTTCTAGAAAATCCAACTTCTGAAAGCCTGGATCCCTGTGCACAGCACAAGGTGCAAGGAGAGGTGCCCTGTGGAGCTTCGGCGCTGGCCTGGGCCTCCGAGCCTAGGGACCCCTGCCTGGTGTCCAGCCTCAGCACCTCAGTATCTCCTTGATGCGGGCGGTGACGCTGCTGGCACACGACAGGTGCTTGACAAGAAGGCCCCCGCCTGCCCTCGCTGTCTTAGGGTAGAGCAGAGTCCGTGCAGCCCCTGGTGGGGCTGGGCCTGTTGTCTGGGCCGGGCTTCCCAGCTGCCTCCGCAGGGACCACCCAGCCAGACGACCTGCTACAGGGCAGGCTCCGGCGGGAACCGCAGGAACCGCTGACAGCCCTGGGCGGGAGGGTGCCAGCTTCCCCCGGGATGCGCTGGGCTGCGCTGGGCCAGGCAGGCAGCATGGGGGCCCCTTGGCATTATACCCCCAACTGGAGTCGTCTTCTTTAGATGCCCTGGAGTGTTCCCCCTGCCCTTTCCCAGAGGGGAAACTGAGGCTCAGAGGCCCAGCCTCTGGTTAACCGATCCACAGCTGGGCTTCCTGACTTCAAACCTCAGCTGGGCTGGGGGAGGAGGTGGCTGACAGGCGGGCAGGTGAGGTTTGATGGAGCAAAGGTCTGGGAGCTTTTATATGGCTTCAAAAGTTTGGCATGGGGAGCTCGAGGTGGGCGACACTTCCTTTGGGACCCTCCCCATCTCAGGTCTTGGCATACCTACTAGGCAACAAGTGGGCTTGTTTATGGCTCCAGGTGAGCGACCACGGCCCCCCACTGAGGAGCAGGGGAGGCAGGCTGGGCCGTGGGCTCCAGATGAAAGGCCAGAGGTGCCCACCCGTCTCCCCTGCTCCCCACCTGGGCCCCGGCTCCGGACCAGCTCCATCGCTGGGAGCTCTGGGCCCCAACGTCTCCTGGACAAGCAGACTGCATCTCTCTTCCTCCACCCCTACCGGGCCCCTTTGCTCTGGAAGATGCATCACAAGTGCCAGGCTTGCAGAGGGCACTGCTGGGGTCTTTTGACAGGATGGTGGTGGTGGTCGACTTGCTCTAGAAGAGAGCCCTCACCTCTCTGAGCCTCCGTTTTCTCTTCTGTGAAGTGGAGAAATGGCCCCCGCCAACAGGGTTGCGGAGGAGCATAAGTGAAATAGAGAAATAGCAGAGTGGAGTCGGGGTCCTGCCTTCGGGGGGCTCCCAGGCATTGGTTCCCAGCAGACACGGCCCCACCTGTGCAAGGCACCTGGGATCAAGGGGGAGGGGGCTTGGGGACTCCACCTCCTGAGGGGACTCAAGGCAGCTGCTTGCTCCTTTGCCTGAAAAATACTTATGGGCAAGTGCCGGTGACAGGCCTGAGTCTGAGCGGTCTCTGCCCTCACAGGGGTGGGGAACCTGTGGCCTAAGGCCACATGTGGCCTCTTGGGTCCTTAAGTGCAGCTTTTTGACTAATTCTAAATTTTACCGAACAAATCCTTTTATTAAAAGGAGTGCAGCAGAGAAAGATGAAGCTTTTCTCGCCTCCTTTGGTGCTTAAAGAAGAACGGTCTTGAAACCAGAGGCCGCGGGCCCCCCCCTTTGGGAGATTCCAGCTGGGGGGCGGGCTGCGGAGACCAGCGGGCGCGGCCCCTGCTGTGCACCAGCCCGCTGAGTGCTGCTTGTATTTGGACTCCTCTTGTGCTCTCAGCCGACAACAGGCTGGTGCTTGACGGCCACTCTCAATTTCAGGGTGAGCCCTGGTGCAGAGAGAGGTTGGGTCGCAGTCTGAGGACACGGCACGCAGCTGGAAAGGGGCAGTCCAGGGACTTGAACCCAGGCCGACTGGCTCTAGAGCCCCTACTTTTAACCTCAGAATCAGGCTACCTTTCAGAGAAGGCTGAGGATTTCTAAACTACAAACAAGCACAGTTGCAACGCCATGAAGGGAAATGCAAGAAGAACCTGGGAGAGCTCCACTGCTCTTCCTAGACCACTGCCCTCTCCTGCTCACACACCTTCAGTGGCTCCCCGGTGCCTATAGGACTAGGGGTGGGCCCTGAGTCACCTGACCCCTTCATCCTCCTCTGGCCTCATCCTGCACCCCCAAGTGGCTTCTGTTGGCCTCCCCCGGCTCCCCAACACTGCCTTCCTGCCCAAGGCCTTTGCTCCCTTTCCCTGGGCTCAGCTCCTGCATCTGGTCACAGTCTCCCAGTTCTGAGGCCACCTCTGCTCCCGGGTTCGTGTTAGCCGGAACAGTAACCCCATCTCTTTTCAGCCTGCCACGTTCCTGGTCCTGCCAGCCAGACACAGCTGCTCCAGGAGGTTCTAAGAGGTGCTTGGTTTTCAAACTGGGATTGTTTTGTCACATTTTTGTTTTTTCCTGTTAAACTCTTCAGTAAATATGGTAAATATATATGCATGACAGAAAATCTGGAAAATAGGAAAACAAAAGGCAAACAAAGTCCCCTAACCCTGCCCCCTCCCCAAGAGATAGCTGCTGTGAATGGATGGCATCTGGCCCGCAGACCTTTGCTTTTCTTTTGCTTTTTTCTTTTCCTAATAATGCATCGTTTTCCAAGCATTTATTCACATTTCCGCAGGCAATGGGAGGTCTGTCTTTTCCTTCCCTGCTTCAAGGTTTACTCCCCGGGCGACCAGTAAGTCCTCCTTGCACCCGTCTGGATTCCTCCTCTGGGATCACCGGTGGGCAGGCTCTCTACAGGCGGCCCCTGAGAAGCTGCCATTCTGGGTTTTAGGTGTTGGCAAAAAGAGGGTCTTCACTGGCATCTGGTCAGAGAAGTCCATGAAATGAGGACCGGGGGTCGCTAAGTGACCCCCCAACCTGGAAGGGAGAGGTGCCCCATCATGGAGCAGGCACCTCTGTCTGCCTTGTGCCTTCCTGGATCCCCAAGGCTCCAGCAGCGCACACTGAGAGAGCGCGCGCGCACTGCGTGGGGGCCTTGCCTGTGTCCTGTGTCCTGCGCCCGGACGTCAGAGGCTGGGCTGAGGACGTGAGGCCGGGGCGCCCTGGGGCCAGGACAGGGTGCGGGGCTTCCTGGGGTCAGAGGGCCCTGCCCAGCCCCCCGCCCAGCCAGGGCGAGGAAGTGGAGGCTGCCCTGTCCCGCACGCACAGGGGCAGCCTCGCCACAGAGCCATTTATCGCCTGCAGCAATTCATGGCATGTGGAAACTGGCCGGTGTCAGAGGGCACAGGAGAGGGAGGCCGAGGGCCCGCCCGCTTGCCTTCCCCAAGAAGCAGAGACCCCTGGCACCTGGCAACGTGTGAGCCTCACCTAAAGACTCAGACTCACGGAGCACTGGGTAGCTTTTGCTTTTACGGGTGCTCACCAGGTGCTGGCGCTGTGCCCAGCGCTGTGCAGGCCCTCGGGACACGCAGGTGCTGGGCGATCTCTGGAATCGCAGTGCTGGCGCACGGCAGAGCAGGACTCACACCAGCAGTCGGCTAGGCGTGTGCAGTGACGCAGAGTGCTCTCCTCAGAACCCAAGCCGGAGTGGCCAAGCTGCCTGCCCAGCGCTCTTCTCAAAGCAAGAGCCAAAGTCCTCATGGGAGGCCACAGCCCTGATGGAGCCGGTGCCTTGCTGGCCTGTCTCCTACCGCTCTCCCTGCTCCTCTGCTCCAGCCGCTGGCTCATGCCTGTCCCAGGGCCTTTGCACTTGCTGTTCTCTCTGCCTGGGACAATCCTTCCCCGTGGAGCTGCTGGCTCTGTTCCTTGCTTCCAGACACGTGCTCAGAAATCACCTCCTCTGAGAGGCCTTCTCCGACCTCCCTTGTGTGAGAGACACTCCTACCCTCTCCCCGGTCGCCCTGGACCCGTACCCACCAATGCAGCAGCCACCAGCTGCATGTAGCTCCTGAGCACGTGAACTGTAGCTAGGCAGAGTCCAGATGTACTGTAGGTGTAAAATACACACTGATTTCAAAGACACAGAATGAAAAAAAGTAAAATAACAAGAATTCTTTACATTGATTACATTTTGACATGGTAACATTTTGGAACTAGTGTATTAAATTATCCACATTGTTAACATTAATTTCATCTTATTTCTTCTTGTGTTTGTCCACGTGGCTATGAGAAACTCTAGAATGACCGGGTGTCTCACACACACTGGTGCCGTCACCTGCTCTCTCTTGCCAGCACCTGCCCATCCTCCACATTACAGGTCACATGTATATCTGCTTGTCACCCACCTCGGGACAACGCCAGCCCCCAGGGTGGGGGTTTGTCCCTGTCTTGTGTCCTGTTGTGCCCTGCACACAGAGGGGTAGCTGTTGAATGAATGAAGTGCCTACTCTGTGTCCAGCATTATTTGAGGCTTTGCTCTTGAGCATTTGACCTTGAAGTAAGGTGTAGGGTGTTGGGTCCAC
The DNA here is from genome assembly GCA_008750895.1 of Mirza zaza. Classification (NCBI taxonomy): domain Eukaryota; kingdom Metazoa; phylum Chordata; class Mammalia; order Primates; family Cheirogaleidae; genus Mirza; species Mirza zaza. The sequence goes on along the minus strand of VSMD01061555.1, from coordinate 13,091 downwards.
AAGCAGGGTGGCCAGAGCACTACCAGGAGACAAGATTGGCTTCAGGTCCAAACACTGCCTCTGCTACCAGGAGGCAGGAGCCTCAGTTTTCCTGCCTGTCCTGTGAGGATCTTGCCCTCTGCCCAGAGGTTCAGAGGCGGGTCCTCCTCAAGGTTGTCCTCTGAGCCCCAGCTGGTGGGAGGGGCCGGGGGACTGCCATCTTTGCTAACTTGCACCTGAGATGCACAACAGGCTGAAATGAATTGTCCCCTAGAGAGAGGCCACCATCTCCAACGTGGCCCCATGGGAGGCAGTGGGGGTAGGGAGCCAGGTACAGCTCTGGCAGGAAGTCTCCGTGCCCCTGGGGTGGGAGCAGGAATCAGAGAGGCCTGGAGACCCACAGGTGGATGTGACATGGCCCCCGTCCTTGAGAGGGATCTCAGATAATTCCCGTGACTCGAGGTAGTTGGTGGGAGGTGTCCGACAAGGGCTGTTAGAATCCAGGGACGAGGGTGGCCTCTGCCGGGTAGATCAAAGGATTGACTCCCAGAGGAGGTGACATTCCCCTGGGTAGGTGGGCTGAATCGGTGCCTGCAGGGGAGGGCTTGCGAGTGGGCAGGAGAGCTGGGCCCAGGGCCACGGTGGAGGCTGGCAGGAGGGCTGGTCATGGCCTGGCTGCCCTCAGGGCTCTTGGCCTGCCACCCTCTGTGACCACAGTGGGCGTGGTGGCCAGCCATCCATGGCCATGACAGGGACAAAGGACCCCGGGTATCCTTGCAGAAGGGTGCTCAAAAGTCCGCCAGCCACCAATTCACCTATGGCCCCTGGAGGGGCCGGCCAGCCTTGGCTTGCATGCCTGCCGGCACAAGGCGCTCATTCCTCTAGGAGCAGCTTGTGACGGGAGAAACGTCTTCCTCAGGCCAAGTCAGGTTTGCCTTCCTGTGACCCTGCCTCTTCCCCAGGCTCAGGCTCTGTCCTCAGGACTCAGATGGAGAGCAGCCCTGCAGGGACACAGACCGTGATGGGTCCACCGAGAATTCTCCAGCTGTTTCCAGTGACTCCCTGCCTGTCTCTGTCCTTCTGCAGTGCTGGGCGATGAAGGACCAGAGGGGGGTGCCATTCAATTTGCCCACGACCTTGGGCATGTCCCCTGCTGCTCACTGCCTCAGTTCCCCCTCTGGAAGGTGGCTATGGCTCACAGAGCATCCCTCACAGGCAGCCATGAGGCCCTGCAAGCAGTGCCCGACCCGGCCCCAGCGGCGGTGGCTGGGTGCACCCCCTCTTTCCCAGGAAGCCGGGTTCTGAGCGTGGGCTGCCAGGTGGGCGGGCAGCAGGCCTGGCCCATTATGGGGATTAAGGGGCGGCTGGCTTTGTAATTACCGCCCCCACCCATACATGGGAGATGGGGCGGGGGGCGCAGCCAGGGAGCTAGGAGGGATTTAACACCTGCACATAATTACCAAATGATCTGCCTCCTGGGAACTATTTCTATCTTAATCTCTTGTTTGGCTCCAAATAAATTGGGAGAGGAATGGGGAGGGCCTGGGATGCGGGCAGCAGGGGTTGTTGGGGCACCAGCAGGTCATACCCCTCATGGCCACCATCAGGACACCTGGCACTGGAGTTTGTCTGCCATCGGGAGGGGATGTCCAACTCTTCTGGGGCCTACAGGTCACCTGGGAAAGGTGGGAGTCCCGTTGAAGGCAACAGAGGCCGTGTTGCTGGAAGGATGGGGCTGTGGAAGGAGGAGGGGGTGTACAGTTGGTGTGACACGGTGGCTGGCCAGGACTGGTGACTGGATTTAGACGGGGCTGTATCTGGGCAGGTGGGTATGCATCTGGGTGTACCTGAGTAAGTGTGTCTGCCAGGGCAGTGTATGTGTGTGCGTGTCTGAGTGTGTATTGGAGGAGGTCTGGATTGGTCTTCAGTGGTGGCTGCCTGTGTGCTCTGCATGGCTGTACAGATGACAGCACGGGTGCAGGTGGGTATGCTATGTGGTATGATGGTGTATGTCCACAGGTCGTTGGTCTCCTGGGTTTGGGTGTGTGGGAGTGCCCAGCTGTGAGTGTAGGATTCACGTGGGCAGGCACTGGGAGAAGCGAAGAGGCTGCAGGGGGTGGAGCAGTGGGCTGGGGGCATGTATGCCCATGGGTGCCTAGGACCATGGGGAGGAGCTGAGTCAGCGGCAGAGAGTGGGGAGAGTGTGTGTGGGTGCATGCAGGCTAGTGTGTCTGGCTGAGTCAGGCTGAGAGTATGTGAACTTGCTCTGAGCCTGGAATGGGGTGTGTGTGTGATGCGTTGGTGGGCATTTTCGTGGCTGTGTGGTTCTATGGATTCTACTACGAGGGGCAAGTGGCTGAGTGGCTGTGGGACTACATGGCTGGGGTGGGGGTGGAGCTAGCCATGGATGAGTATGGGGTGGCCCAACCAGTGGGGTGCCCATAAGTGTTTACCTAGGGGGTCTCTTGGTAGTCAAGTTCTCATTTGCTGGATTTGCCACTTCCCATGGTGTAAATACTGCACTGTGGTTTATTTCAAGCCATCAACATTCTGTGAGGCCCCTAAACATGCAGAGTTGGGAAAAGATATGCACAGCTGGCTCTGTGAGCAAGCAGGACCGGGTGCCAGCACCCCACCCTGGGGGTAGGGGCGTAGTGGGTGAGGCTGCATGGGAGCACAGGGAGTGGGTCCCCTGGGTTTAGCTGCGTGTGTGCATGGGGGCAGGTGGCAGAGGGGAGTGTGTGGGTGCAACTGCGGGTACTTGCAGTGGGGGCGTGTGAGAGTGGGCATGGGTACTAGGGCTGGACACAGCGCTTTTGTTCTCTGCCAAGCCCACGCCCCACTGAGATCTTTAACAAGGGGCTCCCCAACCCAACCCTTGACCTCACCCTGACCCTCTGCTTCCTGTCCCTATACGATGAGGGTGAGAGCCCTCTTATACCCCTGCTCTGTGCCAGGTCCTGAGTTGGGCACTGAGGACTCAGAAATGGGCCAGAGAGGTACCTGCCTGGCAGGAGAGAGCACTCATAGGGGAGGACCTCACGTCTGCACACACAGAGGACTGGCCTGGGACTCAGGCCGTGGCCTGAGGCCAGCTGCTTAGAGGGTTTTTCCAAAAACTTGGTTTCTCTAGCCTGCCGAGCCTCAGTTTCCCTAATGGGAGTAAGAAGGGGTGGAGCCTGGTCACCTATGATGCATCTGAGTCCTGCAGGGGTGGAGAGGCTGCTAGAGCTTTGCTCTCCTAAGCCCAGGCTCCAGGGCCTGCGGACTGTCTGTAGCTGAGGGAGGAATTCTGTGGGAAGCAGGCGGTGGACTGATTTGGAAACAGCCCCACCTTGGGGTCTGGCGTATTTGGGGTCCGATTCTGCCTGCGAGGCTTTGAGAAAGTCATTCCGCCTTCCTGAGCCCTGGCTTGCAGGTCTGTAAGATGGGTGGGGTGCTGACACGCACCTCAAAGGGCCACGAAGGCGATCAGATGAGATGCCCGTGGGTAGCACACCCCGCAGGGCCCCATCCGCATGCGTGGTCACCCCCACCCTGCCCTGCTGTGGCCAGGGGGAGCTAGGCCTGGTTCCTGAGGTCCAGACATCAGGACGCTGAGAGCTGGGTGTCCAGATTGGGAACATCAGTGCTTTCTAAAACTAGTGTCAGATCAACAAAGAAAGGCCCACTCCGCAGAGGGGCCTGGAGGGCTGGGGTGGGACGTATCGTGACATGCTCTCGCGGGACCCTGACAGGAACAGGACGGGGGTGCCCAACTTGAGCCGCATCATGAGCTCAGAGGCCATTGCATGGAGGGAGGCCAGATCTCCGGAGGAAGCACTGAGCTGCACGCCGAGTGTGCATGCTCGGCACTGCCTCCTCACCTTTCCCGAATGGCGTGTGCGCCGGGAGCTGAAACCCAGCCTTGGGCCTCCTGAACTCTTGTCTGAACTGTGGTAAATTCTAGGGACCCCAAATGCCTCTGCTGTCCCTGGCCAGAGTAGAGACCAATGGAGTTTTGGTCCGGGCCACTCTCATAGTGGGCACAGCGAGGCCCCAGCCAAGCCCAGGGGAAGGTCCCCAGTTCCAGAATGTGCAGCTGGAATGACGATGAGCAGAGACCCCGTGTTGATCTCCTGACCTGAGGAATGAAGACTATTAGGGGAGAATAGCCAAATGGAAGCTCCTAGAACTGCTTCCTCCTACTACGCTGGCAAACCCACAGCCACACTGTGTTACAGAGCAGTGGCATAGGGTAAGTTCACAGCCCAAGTTCAAGGATGTGGGGTGGTGACTCCCACCAAGGCCCCACTAGACTCATGTATTTGGTCTGTTCAGGAGATACATGGGCTTGGAGAGTGTCAGAGAATTGTCAACTTAATGAGGCGGTGGCTCCTACGGCGGCTGCCACCCATTGGGGCTGGTTTTTAACCTGGAGCGAATGAGCGCGGCCCGCGGCGGTGGGATCTCTGGCCCTGGCCACGGGCAGGGCCCTGGAAGCAGCTGGCCGCCGCAGGATGGGGAGCAGCGCCTTTCCTTCCTTCCCCAGGGCTGAATCAGCTCGCCAGTGCTCCCTCACTGCCGGGAGTACGCAGCCAGCCCACAGGACGTCGCACCGGGCCATTCATGGACGGTGGTGTGCTGCCTGGACCTGGGAGCAGGAGGCGGTAGACCCTCAGACACCTGGGTCAGATGCGCATTGTGAGGAGGTTGGAAATTGTCCCCAGGGCCATGCAGGAACCTGCCACCTTGGTGAAGCTGGTAGGTGCCCAATAAAGTGGGGGCATGTCACGCTGTCCTTTCCCAGGTGAAGGATGCTTGGCCGTAGCTTCCTACTCCTGCCACTAAGAAAGGAGAGTCGGCCACGCAGGCCCCTTTGGGCTGTGAAGTCCATGTTGAAAGTGTGTCTGTGACCCATACTGCTGTCAGTTTGGGACATGACCCCAAGTGAGGAAACTCTGCAGCAGGTCCAGGGTGCTATCCCAATAGCACTATCACTTGGGCCACGCGACCCAGCAGACTCAGCAGTGCTCCAAGTGCCGGCGGCAGAGCTGAGGCTGTCCGGAGCGCTCGGCAGGCTGCCTCGGGCGCGTCACAGAGCAGGCGCGGAGGGTACGGGAGCCGAGCTGTGCCGTCATCCGCAGAGAATTACTTTTCTTTGGAGAAAGAGCTTTAGCTTGCTACTGGTAGAACTAGGAGAGGCTGAATGATGGTGGACCACAAAGTGCCCACACCACCTGTGTTGTCTGTCACGGCTCGAGGCCGCTGGCTCGCCAGGCCACGGAGCTGGGCCCACTCTGTCATCTTCCGCCCTCGGGAGGAATCGGCATACCTGAGGCCGGACCGGAACAGGTGCTGGGGGCACGCAGAGTATATCGATGAGTAGCTCCGGTTCCGATGTCACCTACTTCTCTTCAACTCACTCCCATAGTTTTGTGAAAAGAATTCCATGACCACTTCATGGAGGAAGAAAAAACTCATCCCAGTTTACAGATAAGTCTGGATGGTGTGCCAATGCCACGCAGCGGCGGTGGCACCCCAGTGTCCCACCTGAGGCAGCCCCGAAGGACAGTGACGAAGAGAAATCCTCCTGGTGGGCAGCAGTTCGAGCAGGAAGTCATCTGCACTGCGTCTTCCCGTCACCTGTGGTCTCGCAGAGCTCTCGTGCCCTGTCCACGGCATTCCCCACGGCTCTGCATGCAGCCAGGAAGGCTCCCTCCACAGGCGGCAAGCGCAGCGAGGGCTGGCGCTCGTGGGACCCACTGGTCCTCTCATGTGTCCCAGTCCTGAAGCAGCTGGCCTGATGGAACTGAGGAAGGGTCTCCTAAAGACTCCCAGTGGTGACAGCAATCTGTGGGCTGAGGGAACGTCCCCCAGGATGTGGGATACGCTCTGTCATGGTGAACAGTATGTGGTACCAAGAGTCACAGATCTGAGAATGAGGGGCTAGAGATGGGCGTGGGTCTCCTCACCACCACCCCAACAGCCCATTAGCACAGCTTGGTGCTATCTTGGCTTGGAGATTTTAGCTCTAAAGGAAGAAACGCTCCCACCAGGAGACATGAGAATAGTTCTACTGATCTGGAAGTTGAAACTGCCACCTAGCCACTCATACCACTGAACCAACAGGCAAAGAAAAGTGTTTTTTCCTGGTGGTCACAGAGAGTGCAGGGAGAGGGAAGTGTGGATGGGACCCAGGGATTCTCTGGGGCTTCTCTTGGTGCCCCGTGTCCTGTGGTTACTGAAAACAACAGCACCTCAGCATAGGCTGATACAGCTCATGAATAGCATCGTCCTTTCAGGAATGCAGCCACCAGGCTAGGAACCAAGCTCGGACGAGGACATAGGGATATATGGGGTGGGGAGGGTAAGAAGGAAATTACAAATTCCACTAAGGCCACATGACTAGTTGCAGAAATGAAGACTATAAAATTTGCACGTATTTTTTCTTGTTTTCATTTGAATGTACTTGTACAGATTAATCTATCATCTTTCTCTGCCCCCATTCCCATACTATGGAAATATAAGGTACAGGAAGAACAGTAAATCCGTATCTCCACATTCAAGTTGCAGACATCAAAGGGAGCCTGAGGGTCAGCTAGCAGAGATGACATGACACATACGACATGTGTCTCCTCTTGGCAGAGAGGGTAGCAAGCCTTCAGTTTGGTTGAGGGGTAGTTGCATTAGGTTAGACATAAGTGTGGTGTTATGGTCTTTATTCAGAAGTTAAGTACAGGTGTGCAGGATGCTGACTGGACAAAGCATGGCTATGCTGCATTGTCTGCTGTTTGGTTGGGCACATGACAAAGGCTGTGAGCAGTGTTTTCCTGGGCCCCATCCTCATTCGGTCTGGTGAAGTGCTCTCCAAAGAACAGTATCTTTGTGAGGCTGGGAGGCAGACAGACATGCCTCCAGCGTGACAGCGCAGATGTGGTGGCTTCCACTGACCTCTGTATAAGCTCCTACTTCATGGTCCCCTCTTGGAAGGCAGAACCCACAGATTCTCAAATTTCTCTGCTTTTCTTATATGGAAATGTTTATTAGCTGAGGTGTGATAGATGCCTCATGCTATGATATGAATGTTTGAGTCCCCCTGAAATTCATATGTTGAATTCCTCACCTCCAAGGTGTGGCATTAGGAGGTGGGGCATTTGGGAGGTGATTGGGTCCTGAGGGCAGAGCCCTGATGAATGGGGTTAGTGCCCTTATAAAAGAGGTCTGAGAGAGCTACCTGGCCGCGTGTGCCATGTGAAGACAGTGAAAAGAAGCCCTCACCAGACACCAAGTCTGCTAGCTCCTTGATCTTGGACGTCCAGCCTCCACACTATGAGAAATAAATTTCTGTTGCTTACAAGCCACCACATATATGGCATTTTGTTATAGCAGCCCGAATAGACTAAGACTTATCTATAAGCTGCTGAAGAAATAAGGTATCTCTGCAGGGGTGGGGATCCCAACCCGACCCTAGGGAATTTTTTTTTTTTAAGCACGATCTCATTCTGTCTCCCCGGCTAGAGCGCAGTGGTGTCATCATAGCTCACAGCAACCTCAAACTCCTGGGCTCAAGCCATCCTCCTGCTTCAGCCTCCTGAGTAGCTGGGACTACAGGTTCATGCCACCGTGCCTGGTTAATTTTTCTATATTTAGTAGAGATGAGGTCTGATTTGTACTCAGGCTGGTCTTGAACTCCAGCCCTCAAGCAATCCTCCCACCTCAGCTTTCCAGAGTGCTAGGATTATAGGCTTGAGCCACCGAGCCTCCCTGGGCAATTGTTAAAATGGCAGAGTCCTGGTCCTCACCTCAAACGTACTAAATAGGCCAAGATTTCTCTGGGCCAAGAAATCTGCATTTTTAACCAGCCACATCCATCCAGGCAATCGCAAAGGCTGAGAAGTCAGGCTGGAACGCTGCGTTAGGAGACTCACTCTATCTCCAGCTACTGGTTCTGTGGTCAATACACTGAATTGAAGAAAGACTGAGCCAGGGGAGAGCTATGATGGTTCTGATGACTCTTTGACGATAATAATAAAAACAAAATAAACCCAATCAGCATTTTATAGTTCCAAAAATCCTAAATAATTTAGAGTAGTATTTGTCAAAAGCAGTGTACGTAGCCTTGGAGGTCACTGGGATGATTTTACGTGGCACAAGACAAAAAATATTTTCGATTTTAGTTGCTGTAGCAAATCAAACCCATCACAATTTGGGGGACATTCTTGCTAATGGTTAGATTAAATTAGGCAGTCAGTTTAAAACAAAGGGATGAATGTAGGTAAATACATAAATGACAGTAGGGGTGGACATACAGCATTGTGTACTCCCTGAGAGGAGGCCTTAAGAAGAGCCCAGCATCACTTCTGTGGTGTTGTTGCCAAAAATACATAGCTTCATTCTGATCGTGAACAAACATCAGACAGATCCTAACTGTTGGACACTCTATAAAATGACCAACCAGTGCTCTTCCAAAGCATAAACCCAACGTAAGTGACTAGTCGAGACTGAGGAATGGTCCTAAATTGGCAGAGACAAAGGAGACTCCACAAGTAAAGGCGATATGGGATTCTGGACTGGACTCCGGACCAGGAAAAGGACATCAGTGGGAAAATTGGCAAAATTCAATTAAGGTCTTCAGATTGGTTAGTGGTATTTTAGCCACTAGCCAATTTCCTGGCTTTGATAATTATATTTTATTGTACAAGATACTAACACAAGGGAAGCTGGGTGAAGACGATACAGGAAATATTTGCAAGTCTGAACTTATTCTAAAATAACAAATTTAAAAAGAAGAGATCAATGGTATCTGGTTGAATTTAAAAAAGGAAAAAACCAGTTGGGTCGATGTAGAGAGGGCAGAGTTTTGCAGGCGGTGTAGAGAGACTCTGCTCCAAATGTCTGAGCATTCTAGAATTTGAATGATTCTTTAAAAATTGAAGCACTCAGAAGTTCTAAGGATTCTAAACATTCTCCTTTCCCTCCCAAATCATAATATTCCCAGGTTCCAAAGATTTTAAGTGGCCCAAAGGATTCAACTATTGCCAAGTTGTCAAACTGCCAAAGATTCTACAATGCTAAAACAAGGTAACGATTTTCAAACTTTAGGATCTCCTGAGTCATTGGGTCATGTCATTAGGATTGTTCAAGATGCAGATTCATGAACTTTGCCCCCAGAGGTTTGGCTTTGGCAGGTCTAGCACAGGGCCTGGGAATCTGCACTGTGAACGCCCCATCTGTGAGGCTGCTGTCAGTGCCCAGAGGCCCCCCCCCAAAACCTTTGCTCTGAGGGGTCCCAAGCTGCCCTCCAGGTCAGTCCAGTAGCAGGGACTGGTCTGACTGGGGAGGGGTCTGTAAGGAGCAGAGGATGGGACATTTTCTGGTGGGTGCTGGACAGCAGCCCAGCAGACCCTCCCTGTCCCAGCCTTGAGCCCGGCTGCACCAGGGAGATGGGGAGGTGGATGGGGTCTCCGGGGACTCAGGGCTCATGGGACTTTCACGAACCCCTTTTCCTCTTGACCCCTGCCCATCTGCTGTCCAGGAGCCGGGCCACTTCTGGGGCTGGAGTGTGTGGGGAGGCAGCCTGGCTGGGCCTGTGGGAGGTCCCCGTTTCTTGGGGTTGAAGAAGCCATACTTCCTGCCATGGGGCGGGGAAGCAGCCAGGGAGGGGCACGGGCCGCGTGCAGCACAAACAGGCTGCAGTGGAGACACAAAGTGCCACCCATTCACCATCGCCAGGGCACTGGTGACTCTCAGGGGACTCCCTCAGCAGCCAGGGGTGGGGAGAAGCCAGCTCTGAGGAGACAGCCTCATGCCTGGGTGGCATGGCATCTCAGACTGGGGTGGGCTTCATCTGTTCCCTCCCAAGACACAGAGGCCTGCAGCCCAGGCCTCCACCCCGAGTAACAGTGCCAGGCACTATTCTCAACGGCTTGCCTGTACTTAGTTATGGGACCCTCACAACAGCCGCGTGAGCTAGAGATGCGCAAGGCGGGCAGTTGGGCCCTAAAATCCGCAAGCCTGGCCAACTTGCTGCGCTGCCTGCTCCCTTGCCTGCACAGACCCAGCTCTCATGAGGAGAGGGACGGCATGGGTCAAGGGATCAAACCCTAACCCTGGGTTGGAATCTGCTCCCCCACACCTCAAGCAGCCTGCCTTCTACCTGCCTTTGCGCCCTGCCTTCCCCACTACATGCCAGGCAGCCTGTTCAATCCTACGCAGCTCTGACAGTGAAGATGCTCTTTCTTGCAGGGAGCTGTTTACATCTGCCTCCCAGTGATTTATTTCCCTGTGGTCTGGCTTTCCAGGTTGGGTTCTCTGGCCCATCTCCTCCTCTCTTCCAACATTCTCTAGGATGTTCCTGCTTCTCCTCCAGGGTAGAACCCAGTTCTTTCCCAGGGACTCTGCACAGTACAGAATAGATTTGAACAATCACATCCCTTATGCTGGGTGCAGATCTGGATTAATATGCCTAAGTTAGGCACTTCCTTCTTTAGAGACGCTATCCCATTGTTGATGCCAATCAGTTCTTAAGTAGGCCTTAAAGTACTTTTCACTTGACTTAATTTTGATTCCATACCTTGAGCATTTTACTTTTGCCTCTTTTCAACTGCACCAGGCTCAAGGGAATCAGGAGTGCATCTTTGGGGGCCCTGACTCTAGTGCCCTCACAACAGCAATCACCACCGCCAACAGCACACGCCACACGCTCACGCCTCCGCACAGAGCTGCCTTACCCACTGGGATCTCATGAGCACCTGGCAACCGCCACATCAGGAAACTGAGGCCCGGAGACATGGAGGGACTTGCCCAAGGTCACACAGGCAGAGAGGAGCAGAGTTGATGAGAATGCCAGCCCACACTTTTTAACTCTCTGCTGTGTGCCAGGCATTGGGCAGGGTCTCTGTCACAACATCCCACCGAGGTAGGTCTTGTTTTACTCTCTTTGCAGAGGTGAGGAAACTGAGGTGCAGCGTGCTTTCAGAGCCTGTCTGCTCCCTCAGCTGCACAGCCAGTGTGCGGCAGGCTTTGGCGCTACGCTCCTTGCTACCGAGCTGCTCTGCCTGCGGAGGCGGCCTGAGCCCACATGATGTGGCCGGCTGTCTCCCCGCCCCCCCCCCCCCCCCCCCCCCAGGCTCTCTTTCCTCACCATGATTTGGGGACACCAGTAGCTTCCCCACAGGGCTCTGTGCACACAGCACTCTGCTGACCTCCCTCCCCGCACAGAGCAAGCAGGGGAGTCGGAGCTCACAATGAAAGAGAAAGAAAGAAAATACTTACAAAGCCTTTTCAGATGTCAGCTGGAGCTAGACCGCCTCTCGGGTTCTCTCCAGCTTCTCCATTTGTTTCTTCAACCAATATTTTTCAAGCACCTGCTGATGTCCCCAGTGGCCTGTAAGGTCCCTGTGACACCTCTTGCCTCATCCCCTTCTCTGTCCCCTGGGTCACTGCCCTCCGGCCCTTGGCTTTGCCTGGCACACTCAGGCGCCCAGGCATTTGCACTGGCTCTTTCCTCTCCCAGAAATTTCTTTCCCCAGCTGTCCCTGGGCTCACTGCCTCATTTCCAAAGACCCTTAGATTTTCAGGGATCTTCCCTGACCACCATGTCTAAAATTCGAATGCCTTGTCCCGCGCAGCACGTCCCACCCCCTTCCCAGCTCCAGCATTTCTCTGCAGCCTTTGCCGTGCTCGCAAACTCCATGTGCCGTACTCACTTTGTGGCTATCGTTGTCCTACTGTCAGCTCCACCAGGACGACACTATGGTCTGATACATTCGCTGCTGTAGGCTCAGCACCTAGCAAGTACCTAGCACCTAGAAGGTTCTCAAGGAACAGTTATGAAATGAAGGCATGCTCTGTAGATGTGTGGGAAGCAGTTTCTTCCTCAGGGAGCTGACATCTTTCTTCGTTCATTTGCTAATATTTCTTGGACATCCTTCCATTTCAAATTTCACAGCCCTCCCCATTCCTTTTAGCAGCTGGGCAGTGTCCCAAGGTGTGGATGGCTCCTGGTTTTCTGAGCCGGCCCCTATTTATGGACATTTGGACTGTTGTTGATTTTTGCTGTCCCAAGCCACAAACCCCCTTGCTGGTGGCCACCATCCAGGAAGTGGCAAAGCTCCTGGCTGAAGCCAGCTCGGGTCCTCAGAAGAGCTGAAGTGGACCTCGGGTGCTTGACTGACTGTGAAAGGGCACTGGAGTTGGAGGAGGGGCCGAGCTTACAAATTTGCCATTAATACCTTGAGACCTAATTCATAAAAACATCTAATTATGGGGTGCCAGTATTTAATTGTAATTTTGGTAATGACCTGCAACTGCATACAAATTATAGGGTAATCAACTCAGCCGTGCTGACAGCTGCTACAAATGCCATTTAATGTAACGTGTAGCTCCCGAGCCAGTGTCTCTGGGCCCGGGCAAGGGCAGTGTGCAGGGGACGTTCTCCATGTGGCTTTTAATGTCAAGTCAAGGTGAAAGGCATGAAGCTCAACTGCAAATGTGAGCTGCCACACATTTTTGCCTACCCCTTGTCCCCATCCATGAAGTGTGGCCTCCTCATAGGCCCCAGGCAGAACTGCAGCAAGAGGGACTTAGGCTAAGTCCTGAGGGAACCTAGAAGGGTTTGGGAGGTAGAAGAGGAAAGCACCTCCCTGGGTTGGCTTGGGGCAGGGTGGGGAGCTCTGAGACAGGGGCATGGCTGAATTGACTTTCTCTGTACCCTTAGGGGTGGACAAGTCAGAGGTCAGAAACTAGTGGCCCCTGATATGTTTTATTTGACCTTCGTGGTGCCCTAAACATACATCTGAAAACCTTAGGCAGGGCACACGCTCTCTGTTTAACCACACGCCCCACCGCTGTCTGTCCTGCCCGCAGCCCACCGCTTCCTTCCACTCTCACTGTCGCCTTTATTACCTGGGTCCTGTGGGCATGGATTGCCAGCACCTTTGCGGAGGCCGCGTCTGTGCTCAGAGGGATGTGGGCTTTGGAGCTGGACACTCGATTCGATGTCTGTACTCTGTCTCTTGCCAGCTGAGTGCTGCTGGCAAGGAAGGAATCTTTCTGTGCCTCTGTGTGTGTGTGAGAGAGAGAGAGAGAGGGAGGGAGAGAGAGAGGAGGGAGGGGGAGAGAGAGAGAGG
>VSMD01061551.1:17922-63153 GCA_008750895.1 Mirza zaza | reverse complement strand
GCCATTTTGGCGCATGGGCAGTGGCAGGGGGCATTTTCGGATCTTCGGCGGCCATTTTGGTGTCTTTGGCAGCCATTTTGGCGCATGGGCAGTGGCAGGGGGCATTTTCGGATCTTCGGCGGCCATTTTGGTGGCTTTGCAGCCATTTTGGCGCATGGGCAGTGGCAGGGGGCATTTTCGGATCTTCGGCGGCCATTTTGGTGTCTTTGGCAGCCATTTTGGCGCATGGGCAGTGGCAGGGGGCATTTTCGGATCTTCGGCGGCCATTTTGGTGTCTTTGGCAGCCATTTTGGCGCATGGGCAGTGGCAGGGGGCATATTCGGATCTTCGGCGGCCATTTTGGTGGCTTCAGTGGCCATTTTGGCGCATGTGTGGTGGTGGGGGCCACTTTCGGTGCTTGGCAGCCATTTTGGCACATCTGCTGTGGTGGGGGCCATTTTCGGAGCTGCAGCTGCCATTTTGGCACATGCACTACGGCAGGGGCCGTTTTCACAGCTGTGGCAGCGATTGTTGTCATTCGGGCAGCCATTTTAGCACATATCGTGCGTCCACCATTCTTGGGCATTTGCTGAGGGTATTGTCGGGAATTCTTGGTGTGGGCAGCCATTTTTGCTACTGCAGTGGCCATTTTCCAGGCGTCAGCCATTTTCGCACATGAGCAGCGGTGGCGGTGGCCATTTTCACGGCTGCCATGACCATTTTTGTGGCGGTGGCCATTTTGGCGCATGTGCGGCGGTGGCCATCTTAGCATTTTTTCGTAATTGGCGGCCATCTTTGCGCATGCCTGTTGGTGGCAGCGGCCATCTTTACACATGCGCCCAGTTGGCGGCGGCCATGTTCGCGCATGTCTAGTGGTGGGCGGCCATATTTGCGCATGCCCAGTGGTGGTGGCGGCCATATTTGCACATGCACAGTGGTGGCAGCCGCCATTTTCGCGCATGCTTTCTGGTGGTGGTGGCCATGTTTGCGCATGCGTTGTGGTGGCAGCCGCCATTTTCGCGCATGCCTAGAGTGGGGGCAGCCATCTTCACGCATGTCTAGTAGTGGGGGCAGCCATATTTGCACATGCACAGTGGTGGCAGCCACCATTTTCGCGGATGCGTGGTGGTGGTGGTGGTGGCGGTGGTGGTGGTGGTGGCGGTGGTGGTGGCGGTGGCGGTGGTGGTGGTGGTGGTGGTGGCGGCCATCTTTGCGCATGCGCGGTGATGGCAGCCATCATTTTAGCTCATGCCAGGCACGGCGGCAGCCATCTTTGCGCATGTGCGCTGTCAGCAACAGCGATCTTCACGCATGCCTGGTGGTGGAGGGGTACATCTTTCCCACATGCACAGCGGAGATGGTTGCCATGTTTGTGCATGTGGGGGGGCGCGGGGGGGGGGGGTGTTGGTAGCCATTTTGGCGCATGCGCGGTGGTGGCAACCAGTTTTGTCCATTTGTGGCGACCGCCATTTTGCGCATGCACCATGGCGCCACCTCTTTTCACGCGGGGACTAGGTGGCGCCTGGCCTCACCGTGGTATGTGTCGACGCCGCCCAGTTCCACGCCGAATGACGGCCCTGTCTGGTCTTCCGTAAGGCGCTGTGACCACCTCCTCTCACGCAGGGCTTTACGCCAGAGGGCAGGACTGACGCTCCTCCCCTTGCTGGCCGCGCTCACAGGCGGCGGGCGCCCCCTCCTGGCCGCGCCGTGCAACCAGTCAGATTCCGAGTTCAGAGTATTCAGTGCCGGAGTCTGGAAATTCAGAGTGCGATGGGCTTGCCACCCTGTGTCTTCTAGGAAAAGGAGGAAGGAGGGAAGAATTAAGTGGAAAATATATATAATGAAATAAGTGTAGACGTAAACTTACAGAGGCCACAGAAAATTCAGTCAAAATAGTCCTCAGACTTAAAATGCAAAACTATAAAGATTCTACAAAAATCCTAGGTGACCTTGGATTTGGTGATGACTCTTAACACACCAAAAGCTGATCCACAGTAAAAAAATAATTAATTCCATGGATGCTATAACATTTAAAAATGTATATTCTGTGGAAGACCATGTTCAGAGAATAAAAACACAAGCATCCGGCTTATAGGACATATTTGGAAAATACATACCTAGAGAAGAATTTATATTAAAAATATACTAAGAACATTTAAACATCAATAAGAAGACAAATAAACCAATTAAAAATGAGTGAAGATCTGAACAGACACCTCAACAAAGACACACAGATGGCAAATGATCATACAAAAAGATGTTCAACATCATATATTAGGGAATAACACATTGCAAGAACAATGAGCACGATACACATTTTAAAATTGCTAAACTCTAAAAACATGTCAAACCATTGCTGGAGGAAAACACAGGAACTCTCATTCGTTGCTGGTAGAATGCATAATGGTACAGTCCCTTTGGAAGACAACATAGGAGACCAGAATATGCCACCCCAAAATATGACTTTAGAAGACCACAGTAGACCACCCCAAAATATACCACTTTTTTTTTGAAATATGGGCTTGTACAGTCACCCAGGCTAGAGTGTAGTGGCACGATCACAACTCACTGCCACCTTGAACTCCAAGGTTGGAGCAATCCTCAGCCCCCCCCCAAGTAGCTGGGACTACAGGCATGAGCCACCACACCCAACTAATATTTTTTTTTGTACAGAAAGGTTCTTGCTATATTGCCTAGGCTAGTCTTGAACTCCTGGCCTCAAGTGAGCCTACTGCCTTGGCCTCCCAAAGTGTTGGGATTTCACGCATGAGCCACCATGCCCAACCCACCATAGGGATTATTTTGAGCTGATTATTTTAAGAAACTACAGACACAGGAGAAGCTCTCAAAACAGGGTAAAAGTTACCTTTTTGTAAGGGAAATTTATGTCTATAAAGGAAACCTATCTCCATTTGTAAAGGTATCGCCCTCCCGTACCAAGAAGAGAAGGATGACTAAATCATGAGAGATTCTTATTAATGGACAAGGTACCACTTAAGTCTGGACAAATCTTACTCTCGTTCACCTTGCTTTTCCTGGTTATCTCCCCACTACCGACCCCCCGCAGCACCCATTCTTTCTTTGTTGCACGTGAAGATAGTATGTAAAACTGAATTCAAAGCCACCTCTTAGAGATTTACTCATTTTTTCCTGGGTATTTCCCATGCATACATAAAGAAAAAAAATTAATTATACTTGTTAAAGCATGGCAATGTAAAAATAAACAGGGATTCTAGATATTAATGAAAACATTGAGTGTTTATAATATTACACAGATCCAGAGGAAAAGAAAAAGAGGGAGTATATTAGAACACTTTCGTCACAAGTGCTAGATTATACTTATACTAAATTAAGCATAAAAACTTATACTAAATTAAGCATTAAAAACTTATACTAAATTACGCATAAAAAAGAATTTATAGGAAGGATATTTGGCTTTGTCGCAGAATCAAGGAGCTACAATTACTCATGCAGCTTCCAGGATCTTAGAGATTGGAACTGTAGACTGGATGTCACCAAGTACTCCTCTTCTCTCTCTCCTCTCCTCTCCTCTCCTCTCCTCTCCTCTCCTCTCCTCTCCTCTCCTCTCCTCTCTTCTCTTCTTCTCCCTCTCTGTCTCTCTCTTTCTCAACCTACCTCTCATTTTTACTAATCTCTGTTTGGCTTCAACTCTCCCATAGCAAACATGATTTTTCCCCATAGCAGGGGGGAAAATGGATGCCAGAAATTCTGTTATCACATTCTCACAGCTCAAAACAAATGAGATGAAAAAACATCCCCTTCCTCTGTCGATTGCAGTTAAAAGAATCCTGAGGAAAGACTCTGACTGCCCCCACTCAGGGCTCATGCTGAGTCTGGACCAATCTCTGGGTCCAGAGGGACTAGATACTGAGACAGTCTCAGCCTGTGTCTTGTGCCATCCCGTGAGCAGGATCTTCTGGGTAAGTGATAAGAATGCAGCTTGTTGATTAGTGTCCTAAGAACTCTCCCAATGGAACTGACTATAAAAGCTAAATAATACATAACAACCACCGTGTTACATTAGTTACTGAGGTTACAATAAAGTAAGGAAGCTATGGAAGCCAAAAATAAAGTATTGGTAAAGGAAGTCTCAACCCCCACTCATCCACATAAGAATGTGCCTGGGCTGGGACACTTCCTCACCAAGAGACAGAGCCCACACAGCCTATGCCAGGCATATCGCTGCGTGTGGGAATATCTTTTGCTGTCTCAAGTTCAATGTATGCTCCTTTGTTCTGCTAAAGCATGTGTGCCAGTGGCCCTCAGGTGTACCTCCAGCTTTCAGTGTTTCAGAGTCCATGGGGAAGGGGCAGGGGTCCTTCCACTACAGCACAGGAGGGGCACGTGTAGGCCAACTGCCCTGCGTTGGCTGCTGGGAAACCTGCTAGCCATGGGAACCAATGCACACTTTTTTTCCCCAAAATATTACTGGGTTACAAACATTTTGGTTACATGAATTAATTTTGTACAGTGTGTATCAAAGTTATAAGTGTGTCTGTCACCCAGATAGTGTGTATTGTACCCATTAGGTGTGAATTTACCCATTATCTCCTCCCCACTCCTACCTGCTTAATTTCCCTTGAATTTTACCACCATATGTGTACATGAGTGTTGATCATTTAGTTCCAATTTAATAGCGAGTACATGTGGTGTTTGTTTTTCCATTCTTGCAATACTTCACTTAGGAGGATTATCTCCAGTTCCATCCAGGTTGTTACAAAGGTATTAGTTCATCAATTTTTTGTGGCTGAGTAATATTCCATGGGATACATATAGCACATTTTATTAATCCACTCATGAATTGATGGGTACTTGGGTTGTTTCCACATCTTTGCAATTGAGAATTTCAATGCACACTATTGGAGCTGTCTTGCTCTGTCCCTTCTTTATGTGAGTAAAAGTGTTATTTCATCCAGTGCTTGACCATGTTGTATTGTCCTTGGTGACTCCAATACCAAGTTTCAGTGGGCAGAAGTGTTTGGACTTCTATTCCTGGGGGCTGCATTGTCATAACCTTTGCTATCCTCCACGTAGTTGGTGTCCTCCCCTGGCTTTGGTAACCCATGCATGGTGTTCTACTCTACACAAAGCGAAAGAAGGAATCCTGGGCAGTGATTTAGCTGAAAGAATCTGTCCAATCCTGGTGATATAGAGTTTCAAGGTGTATCTTCCATAGGCTAACACCCTCCAGACCTCTCCCTGGGACCTCAGGCCTGTGTATCCTCCTGTTGCCCAGCACTTCCACTGAACATTCGTGGTGAAAGCCTAGTTCCTGATCCTCTCCTCAAACCCCCTGCTCCGCAGCTTTCCCAGCTCCATGGTGGGGAGCTCCTCCTTTCAGCTGCTCAGGCTGGAAGCTTGAAGACATCTCTTTCCCCAGGAAATCCTACTGGACGAGCTCCAAACGTACCCAAAATCAGATTGCCTGTTTCCTTATCCTGCACTGTACCCCAGGCCCCGCCACCCCTGCCTGTCTGGATTGTTGCAGCAGACTCTTAACTGATCTCTGCTTTCACCTGGGAACCTCCGTCTTTGCTCAGCACACCAAATGGAGAGATCCACTCCCACCCAAGCCAGACCAGGTTCCTCCTCCGCTCTTGTTGCTCTCAGAGGAAAACCCAAAGTGTTCATGTTGTTTGTCAATCCCTGCAGAGCCAACCCCATCTTGTCTGGCCTCCTCCCCACCTCTCACCCTCAGCTGGTCCTTGAACATGTGGGACGTCCTCCTACCTGAGGACTCGTGTTGCTGCTCCTCTGCCGAGAAGGGCATCCACAGATGTCCACGCCGTCCAACCCTCTCTTTCAGGCAGGACTTCGTGCAAAGGTCGCCTTCTCCGTAGAGGCTGAACCTGCAGGGCTTACGCCTGGAACATAGTAGGTACTCGGTAAACACTGGTTGAAGGAATGAATCTACAGGTTGGCGCAAGACACTGTTGCCTGACAGGTGTGGTGCTGAGGCTCCTATTTACGCACCATTTACCATTTACTGCCAATACTGGGCACTGTCATTAAAATACATGTAACAAACATAAAACTCTTTGCCAATTCAGTATGCGAAATGACACTTGCTGTTTTAATGTGCATTTCTTTGATTATAAAGCATGTGCTATTGACATGCTTTTTTCATTCAGAAACACACTAAATCCCAGCTATTTTTCACATCTGTGATCAAGTTTTGATCATGTCATTTGCTGTTCTCTTTCTGATATAAACTATCAAAATATTAAGGATATTCAGTCTTTTTTTCTGACAGATATGTTATAAAGTTTTCCAGATTACATTTTGAGTTTTAATTTTGTTCATGATGTTTTTAATGAGTAATTTTAATTTTTATGAATGCAAGCAAAAATACATTTTTCATTATGGTTTCTCACATAAATGTCATGCCACTAAAGGTCTTTTCTCCTCCAAGAACAGAAATATTCACCAATATTGCAATACTGTCCTTAAAATCTGTCACAGTTTCTTTCTTTCTTTCCTTTCTTCCTTCCTTCCTTTCTTTTCTTTCTTTCTTCTTATCTCACTCTGTCACCTAGGCTGGAGTTAGGTGATGCAGTCACAGCTCACTGCAGCCTCCAACTCCTGGGCTCAAGCCATCCTCCCATCTTAGCCCCCTGCGTAGCTGGGACTACAGGCATGCACCACCAATGACTAGCTAGTTTTTCTATTCTTTATAGAGACAGTGTCTTCCTATGTTGCCCAGGCTGGTCTCAAACTCCTAGGCTTAAACAATCCTCCTGCATCAGCCTCCCAAAGTGCTGGGATTACAGGTGTTAGCTGCCAAACATGGCCTCCAGTTTCATTTTTTTATGTTTCAATTCTACTCCAATTGGGAGCTCATTTTGGTGAATGCCCTATTTGAGGTACTTCTCTGTTAATTCTTTTCTCAAAACTCTAAGTCTGGTAGATTGCAAAAAACATGCGACCAGAGTGCTCCCAGCTCCTCATGTGCTCTTGCCTCGTCTCCCGGGAAGAGTTGGGGCCCATCCGTCCACGCCCTGGATTGTTCCGTGCCGAGTCATATCATCAAGTGGGATGCGCACAGAGGCTGGGAACTGTACGCCGGGGCTTGGCGTCCCTCCCTGTCTTGGGCACTGGCTGCCCGTGCAGGAGTCGGGCCCAGCTGCTGCTTGCTGGAGGAACGTGGCCACGGCACCTCTGTCGTCCCGGCCAACGGCATGCGTGCCAGTGACCTCAGGTGACGCCAGCAAAGCCATTGCCCTGCGAGCCAGCCCTAGTGTCCCCCACGGAGTGGTGAGCATATACATGATGGTTAATTCACTAAGGTCTGGGGTAGTTTGTTAAGGAGCAAGCGCTGAGCATTTATCCCAACACTGTCTATCACACCGTCTCTGCCCGCTGATTTGAAATGCCCCATATCTAGCACATTTCAACGGAATCAGGGATCTGTGCTTGGATTTCTGTCGTGTCCTCTCTCACCTCGAGGCAGTTTTGTACCCTCCTGAGCAACCCCAACTCCAGGTGCCTTCGGGTGGGAGGGCTTTGCATGAGCTGCTGGTGTCTGAGGTCAAGCCCCTTCACAGGCGCCAGGAAGTCAACGTTTCCTGAGGTTGGTGTGTGCAGTTTCCTTAGAGAAAAGCTTTCCCCACATTAGGCAGATGGTTACTCAACCCAAGAATATTCAGCTGGGGCTGAAGAAAATTGTCGTGGTTTCTGGTGCACTTCTCCGTGCAGCCGCCTGGTGGCAGCAGAGTCCAGGCAGCCCAAGCCCGGAGCCTGGCTGGGCCCAGGTGCGTCTGCTCTTGGGCTACGGCGATTAACTCGGTTCTGTCTGATCCTTGCTCAGTTTGAGCTTTGTTTCTCCAGCTGTGTGCTGCATCAGGAAAGGCTTTGGATCACAGCTTTAGGGAGGTGCTCTGAGACCTGAAACTAGACTCGGCTGTAACAGACACAGACGACCCTGGGGTGTCACCGTCCAGCTGTGGGTCCTAGGCGAGTCGCTTAAAGTCCCTGAGCTGCCGTTTCCTAACTGCAAAGCGGGGTCGTGGGCCCCAACAGGCGAGGGTGCAATGCACGGAGGCCTGGTGCGCAGTGGCGATCATGCCTTGAACTTAAATCCCCTTCTCTTCGTCTAGTCCCTCTGGCTGCACCTGCACCTCCTCCAGCTCTATGCCAGGCGAACGGGGAAGAGGAGGAGCTCGTGCACAGGCACCTGTGTTCCAGGAACTTGGAACTTTGGGTGCAGTGGGGATGAGGCTCCCAAAGCACCCACTGGCAAACAAGGAAGTGCCAGGTTGTGCTGGGGACTGAGCACTGCCGGTGCAGGAGCAGCACAACCAGCCCCGGTGACCTGCCCAGCGCCACGCCCCTCTCGGGGCTGAGGACTCTGCTCCCACACTCGGGCACCAGGGTAGCAGAGCCGCCTCTGGACACACAGTGACTCTCAACAGAGCATCTTTCAGATCAGACCTGCACTGGCCTCAAAGCTTCCCCTAGCTGCTGCTGACCAGAGCCACTGGCCAGGGCAGGGAGCTGGGGCAGGGAGGGGGCACAAATACCTGGGGATAGTTGGTCTCCTGGGAATTCCAGCTCTCCCCCGTCTTGGAAGATGCTTTCAGGGGAGGGTGGGAGCCCCACTTTCAACATAGCACATGTGAGGGACCCACGGGACATCCAGGTGGAGGAAGCAGCTAGAACCAGGAAAGAAGCTCTGAGCTGCCAGTGTAGGGATGGTATGAAGTGTGGGGGGAAAGACCACACGAGGAGGTGAGCCCAAGGCACCCCACCATTCTAAGTTGGGGGAGTAGGAACCTGCAGCACCAGAGACTGAAAGGAGCCTGGAGAGCTGGAAGGGAACAGGGAGAAAGGGGTCCTGAGACCGAGGAGACAGCCAGAATGCACCTGGAGGCTCCTGCAGCACACCCAGCTGGAGGGGCCAGAGCTATGGTCCTTGCTCTCTGTCCCCCATGCCCGAGCAATGGCAGGAAGCCTGGGAAACCTGGGGTCTCGGGTTTCCCTCCCCTCCTCCTCACCATCCCCTCCCGAGCAGCACCACCAACCCTCTCCTGCAGCTGGGTTTCTGGTTGCCTCCCCTGGCTGCCCAAACTGGACAGGCAGGAAAAACTGGCCTGGTTCTGGGAAGACAGTTTCAGTTTCTGGGCCTTGAGGAGAAATTTGTTGGCCAGTAATCAGAGCCTTCCCTGTGTGCAGAAGGGACAGTTTCAGGTGTGGTCTCTGGAAGCTATCCTCACCCCCCCCCCTTTCACCTGAGAGCCCTGAGGGGGCAGAGACGGCCCAGTGGGGTGGGCGGCAGCTCCCAGCACAGCAGCGAGGCAGGGCCCCCACGCCCCATCTCTGAGGCTGCCCGAGAGAGGCCCCAGCAGGGCACAGCTGTGAATAGCCGATTAACTCTGTTGCTTGGATCTTTCTGTTTTCAAGAAAGAAGGAAAGGTAAAGTATTGTACTCATCTCCTGTAAAAATAAACACACAGAACATGAGTCTATTCTACAATGCAGTTTAACGTCGGAGAGTAGGACTTGGGCTGGAGAAGGAGAGGGAGTCAGACAGAGGCGTGATGGTGCCCACTCAGGTGGGAAGGCAGAGCCGCTCACACCTCCAGGGAGCAGCTTGCCGGAGCCCAGCAAGAGGGAAACACCAACCCCAGGGAAGAGAGAGAGACAGGGATTGGGAGGGAAATTCAGAGATACTGAGGCACGCGCGCACACACACACACACACACACACACACACACAAATTCAAAGAGACACACACGGGAAGAGATACAACTCTGAGTTTCTAAGTGTGAGTCGCCATTGGTCCTGGCTTTGGACCATGAGCCTCCTGCCACTTGGACAGCATTTCCTCTTTTTGACAAAGTCCTTGACCTGTCTGGACCCCCTACTTAGTCACCTATGGAGTGAGTCATTGCAAGGATGACCAAACTCCACATAGGTCCCCTGAGTTGTGACTTGACTTCTGCCTCAGCCCACTAAGCCCAGCATTAGCCAAGAACCCTGCTGGGTCCTTTTAGGGAGACTCTCCCCAACCCTTGCTCCCCAACCCAAATCCATCCTCTCCCTCACCCTGCCCAATGGCTTCGAACCCCCATTTGTCCCTGTTGTACTGAGAGTTGAATTCAGTATTACTTCCTGGCCAGTCCACACTGTAATCTCAGCACTCTAGGAGGCCGAGGTGGGAGGATCCCTTGAGATAAGGAGTTCAAGACCAGCCTGAGTGAGAGTGAGACCCCATCTCTACTAAAAATAGAAAAAATTAGCCGGCTGAGGGAGAAGGATCATTTGAGCCCAGGAGTTTGAGGTTGCTGTGAGCTAGGCCGATACCACGGCACTCTAGCCTGGGCAACAGAGCAAGACTATGTCTCTCTCTCTATATATATATATGTATATATTTTTTTCCCCTACTGTAATCGTCTTTAACAGTCTTTCTTGCAAAGCTCCTTCCTC
Organism: Mirza zaza; assembly: GCA_008750895.1. NCBI lineage: Eukaryota > Metazoa > Chordata > Mammalia > Primates > Cheirogaleidae > Mirza > Mirza zaza. Next base: position 52,728 of record VSMD01061551.1, on the reverse strand, counting down.
ACACTGCAGGCAGCCTTCATGTCCACAGGGTACCTGTGAGAGCTGGAATTCTTGGAAGGGTGTCAAATAGGAACTTTCGGCAAGTGCTAAGAACAGTGCTTTTGGGGTTATGAACACCAAATTTTATTAACCTAAATAACTGACTAGTGGGCAACCCTGACTTATATAAAAGTGAAAAGACAACAAAACACTGTTCTGTCCATAATTTGCCACTGAGAAATAAGGACTTAGCTGGAGGCATCACACTACCTAACTTCAAAATTTACTACAAAGCTATAGTAACCAAATCTGTAAGGTACTGGCATAAAAGCAGACACATAGACCAATGGAACAGAATAGAGAACCCAGATATAAATCTATGCATTTATAGCCAACTCATCTTCAAAAAAGGCACCAAGAACATACGATGGGGAAAGGACGGTCTTTTCAATCAATGGTGCAGGAAACACTGGGTAATCACCGGCCAGAGAATGAAACTGGACCCCTACCTCTCACCACACACAAAAATCAAATCAAAATGGACTAAAGACTTAAATTTAAGGCCTTAAACCATGAAACTACTAGGAAAAAGCATTGGGGAAATGGTCCAGGACATTGGTCTGGGCGAAGATATTTTGTGTAGGGCCTCAAAAGCAGAGGCAACCAAAGCAAAGATGGATAAACGGTGTCACATCAAGCTAAAAAGCTCCCGCACAGCAAAGGAAACAACAAAGTGGGAGAAATTATTTGCAAACTACTCTTCTGACAAGGAGTTAGTAACCAGAATATATAATGATCTCAAACAACTCAATAGCAAAAAAAAAAATGATTCGATTGAAAAATGGGCAAAAGATCTGAATATACATTTCTCAAAAGAAGACATACAAATGGCCAACAGGTATATAAGAAATGCTCAACATCACTAATCATCAGAGAAATGTAAATCAAAACTACAGGCCTGGTGCAGTGGCTCATGTCTGTAATTCCAGCACTATGGGAGGCCAAGGTGGGAGGATCGCTTGAGGTCAGAAGTTCGAGACCAGCCTGATAGAGAGCAAGACTCATGTCTACTAAAAATAGAAAAATGAGCCGGGCATGGTGGCGCATGCCTGTAGCCCCAGCTACTCAGGAGGCTGAGGCAGGATTGCTTAAGCCCAGGAGTTTGAGGTTGCTGTGAGCTAGGCTGACACCACTGTACTCTAGCCCAGATGACAGAAGCGAGATTTCACTTCAAAAATAAAAATTAAAAAGTGGATATCATGAAGACAGAATGTAGATTGGTGGTTACCAGAGGCTGGGAAGGAGGGAGGGACAGAGAGAAGATGAACGGGTACAAATATATGGTTTGACAGAAGAAACAAGACCTGGTATTAGATAGAGCAGTAGGGTGACTATGGTTTAGAATAATCTATCATATATTTCAAAACAGCTAGAAAAGAAGAATTTGAACAGTTCTAGCATGAAGAAAAGACAAGTATTGAAGGTGGTGGATATCCCAAGTGCACTGATTTGATCTTTACAAATCATATGACTGTATTCAACTGTCACATGTATCCAAAACTATGTACCTCTGTTATGCATCATTAAAAAAAGAAATAATGACTTAGATTTTAAAATCAGCACTCTTCTAATGGGACCCTAAAAAATATTAGTGGCATAAATAAATGAACACAATGTTGGTGCACCTGCACGCTGGTGACGGACAGGCTGCAGCCTGCACTTGGCAGGCAGGTGACGCAGCCCAGGTGGCTGAACTTCTCTCTCCCACGAGGGAGTGTGGGTTGCCCCCAAGGGGTCCTCATCAGATGTGAGTGCAACTTTTCAAAACGGTTTTCTATTCAGAGTGTGGTTCAACCACTTGGGGAGGGAGAACACCAAGGAAACCACCTTTAGGAAGGGGGATGGGAAAGGTGCATGTTCCCAGGCTTGGGGGCCTGGCCCTGCTGTGGGAGCCTGGGAAGGCAGAGCCCCTGCAGGCTGTGGGGACAGAGCACCTGGTGTCCACGCTGGACACAGATCTAGCCCTGGCAGTAAACAGAGCACAGGTGGGCAGCAGGCCTCACACCTATCGCAGAGAACAAGGGAGATGGACGGAGGCTTTGCCACCGGCAGGCTCTCCACTCGCCCCTCAGCTCAGCTGGCCACAACGAGGAAAAGGCTGCCCAGAGCCGTGGAGCTGCTTCCGTGGGCGACTTTCAGGCTCCCAAGTAAGTAATAAGGAGGGTGCGCTCACGAGCACAGAGCAGAACAGCCTGAAGTGTGTTTGGGAAGGAAAGGACAGAGGCCCTCTGGGTGTTGCCCATCTCTGTCTGCAGTTCCACATGTCTGTGCACACACACTCGTGCACACACGTGTCCATCAATCCACTCTCAATGCCTGGACTAAAGCAGAGAGCATACGAACAGTAGGACATGCATTTGCATGTTTCCCTTTTGACTTATTTCTTTACGAATAGTCTGCTCACAACTGTTATTCCCACGTGACTGTCATTAGTGTACCTGAGTGTTTATGCTTGCACCGATGTCTATGTTGTTATTGCCTATTTTACTATGAAGTGGCCTCTGAGGTGTTCTGCAATGTTTTTATATGTTTTGCAAATAAATCCCCTTTAAAAATGTAAATAAATATCTTTTAAAGAATTTTAAAAAGAAATTTTTTAATTTTTAAAATTTTAAAATTTTAAAAATCTTAAAAAGATTTTAAGATTTTTTCCAGAATTACAAGTACACCCAAGGTCGTGGCTACAAAGTCTGCATCTTTACTTGAGCTACTCCCGGGGCAGGGAGGCCCTCAGTGGGAGACTGCCACCAAATTCCCCAGCTACCCGTTGGTGCTGCGGCAGGGAGTGGTGGGAGGGGCAGTGAGGCTCCAAGGTGCTACTCCAAGGACGCTCAGCAGGGCCTCAGGTACATTCCCAACAAAGCAGGATGCTTGCGTGGGGCCTCTGAGAGTGATTTGCAAAGTACTACTGAAGGAGGACCTCTTAGGTGGCAGCAAAGAGCTGGCCCAGGGGTGCAGGCTTCCCCACCGGCCGGCAGCCGCAGCAGACATCAGGGCTGCCCAATAGCCACTCCCCACCTCTGAAATCAAGAAATGTTCTGGCCACTGAGGCCACCGGCTGAGCCCCGCACCGTGCCTGGGGCCCGCCTCTCCTTCCCGTTGTGGAGATGGTGCACGGTTTTATTTTGAGAAAGAGAGACGTCCAGAGGAGTTGCAGAGACAGCACAGCTAATTCCCACGGCCCGTCAGCTGCTTCCTCGGGCATTAGCATCCTGCGGGGCTGTGACGCCTGGCGGAAACCGAGTCGCCGACACAGCACAGTCCCGCCTGCCAACCTGCCGGCACCAGGTGTTCTCAGTCCCTCCGCCTGGGACCCTTCCTCTGTCTTACAGCCTTGGCACCTCCCAGAGCGCTGCTCGGGTATTCTGCAGAATGCCCTGCACTGAGGCTTGTGCCACGTGTTCTCTGATTGACTGCGGCGTGGACTCGCGGAAGAGCTCCGCAGAGGCGAGGCGCCCTCCTCCTCGCGTCCCGTCAGGGCCACGACAGCCGCAGGCCGCCTGGCTGGCGGTCTGGACCGTGACCACTGGCGGGGCGTGGGGTCTGCCAGGCTTCCCACCGTCAAGCACGGCCTTTCTCTTTCTGTGCCCTGCTGCTTGGAAGCAAGTCGCCAAGTCCAGCCTGAATTCCAGCTCCTAGAGGAGGAGCATCAGGATTTGGGCATCTGTGTTAAAGCCACCACAGTAGTCAATGACGCTGGGGGTAGATACTTCAAGCTTATACAGGTTTCTTCTTCTCTGAAGCTTCGCAAACTAATTCTAGCATTCGCCTGTGGATCTTGCCTGCAGCATTGCTGCTGTGGGATGGTGCTTTTCTATTTACTCATCCAGTCTGCATTTGTTGTCTGGAATTTGCCTGTGAGGAAGGCTCGTCCCTTCCCGCAGTTTTAACTTACTGAATCGTTATTTATGTCAGTATGAATTCATGGATATTTATTTTAATGTTTGGGTTGCGATTCATTTTTGTGTGTGTCCTCAAATTGTTCCAGCCGTGCCTGTCGGGAACTCTTCCAGTTTGGCTGCTGTGTCCTTTCCAAACACCCACATATTTTGTGTGTCTGGGGGGTGGGGTTTGAGCACTTCCTTATTTCCTGGGACTATAAGATGTTCCAGGCTTATCTTGTTTTCCCTGTGCCTCGGCCCTGGTGGCAGCCCTTGCTCCGAGGAGCCCTGGCTCCCCTTGTGGAAGACGATGTGTGGAAGCCGATATCTGGGCGTGGTGCACGCTTGTTGCTGGGGTGTCTCACGCCTCCAGGCCTCTTGGAGAACAAAGCTAGGAAACACAGATGTGCACTGACCTGTGTCTGCACACACATGTGTACCTGTGTACGATTAAATTATCTGTGTGTGTGTTAAGTAAACATGAGTTTGCACTGATGTGTCCTACCGTGATTGACACCATGGGGTCTTTCCGGCACACCCAGGACTCCCCGACCCACTGTGAGGAGCTGACTCTCCTCCCCTACACTGTATTCATGTGTCTGTGAGATCCCCGTGCACACAGAAGCAGTTTCAGAATTACTAGTCCATACCACTGTAGGAAATAAATTTACCAACTGGAGTTGAGTGTTTACAGAGTAGTTTTAACTACTAAAATATTTACTAACTAAAACATTATCTTACCCAGGCCAGCTCCTTTCTGCCCACCTTTCTGTGAGGTGTGTCCTGCCCCGACACACCTGTGTTCCCATGTCCGTCTGCTCCCGCCTGGGACCTCCCATGTCCCAGAGGCCAAGCTGCTCTCGGTCTCCTTGCAGCTGTGGCTGTCACCGCTGACCTGACCTTGCTGTGGACACAGCTGAGGCCACTCTTCGGGCTATGCAGTCCTGGGTTGTCCAGCGCACACCATGTGCCTCCTCCCAGAACCCCGGAAATTCCCCAGCTCGGACCCCAAGGGGTAAATCCCCTTCCTTCACGCAGCTCCTGGCAAGGACTGATCTGTCCTTACAATTGTCTTTCCCCAGACAGTGAGACCTGGTGGTGCGAGGGGCTGGGCAGCAGGTGTGGGCTGAGAGACCGCACACGGCCCACAGTGGAAGGAGACCCAGGAGCCACACACGGTGCGAGGGGCTGGGCAGCAGTTGTGCACTGGGAGACCGCACACGGGCCACAGTGGAAGGAGACCCACGAGCCACACACGGTGTGAGGGGCTGGGCAGCAGGTGTGTGCTGGGAGACCACACACGGGGCCACAGAGGAAGGAGACCCACAAGCCACACACGGTGCGAGGGGCTGGGCAGCAGGTGTGTGCTGGGAGACCGCACACGGGCCACAGTGGAAGGAGACCCAGGAGCCACACAGCGGGGGTGTGGGGCGGGCCAGACTGCCAAGGTGTGGACCCTGAAGGTAGGCGCCTGGCCTAGGAGCAGAGGGCAAGCGGGACCTTCAGAAATGACCTGCCGGAGCCTCTGCCATGCCAGAGAGAGGCACAGCTGGGCGGGGGAGGGGGCTGGTCCCCAGAGGCAGGAGGGGACAGCGTCCCAGGCAGGGGGCTGATGGGGACAGGCCTGGGCCCCTCAGGATGTGGCCCCAGGTCCTGGAGGGCCGTGTGTCCAGGCAGAGGCCGGCAGCCTGCTCAGCCCTCCGCCTCCCGCCCGGCCGCCCCTCTCTGTCCGCGTTTCCCCTTACCTGCCACGACCAGCCTGAATGGAGGCGTTTTCCATCACTCGCTGGGTTGCTCAGTTTCAGGTTCTTGACTTTAAAGGCAGGTGCAGGAAACGTGTGGCTTGTGGAGACGTCGACAAAGCGAGCTGCTCTTCACTGATGTGGGCTCAGGGGTTTTCCGCTGGGTTCTGGACCTCGCGGGCGAGGCAGGCTCCCCGGCTGGCTGACCTCCTGGCTGGGACGATGTGTCTTTCGGCCCCCAGAGACCCGGGGAGGGTGTCTACTGTCTGAAGTGGCACTTCTCGCTAACTCCTCAACACCCAACTGAAACGCGGTTTATCGGAGCCCAGAAATGGCGGCAGTCAGTGCCCGGAGCACGCGGCCTCCAGGAGCAGCGTGAGGGTGGGTCCGAGTGCGGCTGCAGCTGTGGCCCAGCACCAGAGTGCCGCCGCTGGGAAGGAAGGGAGCTTCTCCGCCCGAGGTCGGTTCCAGGCCACGCAGCCGCAGAGCAGGCCGCCCTGCCCCGGAGCTGGCCTTGGCCACACCCTCCACCACCCACTCACGGTCCCCACCTCACCTGTGCACACCTGGCCGGGCAGTCCTTGCGGTGGGAGAACTGCTGTGTCAGCGGTCTGCGTGCACAGCGAGACGCTCCCTCACACAGCCCGCCCGCGATGGGCTCGCGTCCACCCGGCCGTGTAGACAAGACAAGGAGACACAGCTGGGCCGACGGCCGACCTGGTGAAGCCAGCGAGCACCTGCTCACCTCCCTCCGCCCCCACCTGCTCCACTCTCCTGCTGCTCACGGCCTCCCGGACAGGACTCTCGGTGTCGTGGCTGTGACAGGCGGTGTTGGCCACACCTGATCCCCAGGCAGAGGACCTACCAACCACAGCCACTCATTCTGGTCTCCCCTGGGCCCCGAGTAAGGAGCACTGCCCCCACATCTCTCCTCCCTGCTCCCGCCCTCATCCTCTTACCTGCACAAGCATACCTGCCTCCCCACTGACTCCTCCTCCCTGCTCCTGCCCTCATCCTCTTACCTGCACGAGTGCACCCGCCTCCCCACTGACTCCCCCTCCCTGCTCCTGCCCTGTCCTCTTACCTGCACGAGTGCACCAGCCTCCCCACTGACTCCCCCTCCCTCCTGTCCCTCCAGCCACCAACTCTGGCAAAAACGACCTGCCTGAAGCATGAGTCAGAGCTGAGCCTGGCTCTCCTGGCCCCTGCTCCCCGCTTCCCCTCACAGTCGGGGTGCTGGCCTGTGGGGGGCCCTGCACCCCTTGGTGGGGGCTGAAGGGACATGGAGGCTGAGTGGTAAACAGCTGCGGGGCTGGCATTGCGTGGGGAGGAGCGCAGAGAGGTGGGAACCTAGCCCTACTGGAAGGGACTTTGGTCTAAGGGAAATGGACAGCCATTTGGGGAATTTAAGAAAAGGAATGCCCTAAATAAATGTCAGTGTTTATCCATGGTATTGGAACAAATGGACAGCAATATGCAAAAAGAACGAACCTTGATCCAAACCTCACACCTTACATAATCATTAACTTAAAAAGAATCATAGGTTTAAATAGAAAAATATAAAACTTTTAGAAGAAAACAGAGAAAATTTCATGCACTGGGGTTAAGCCTGGAGTCCCTAGCTACAACGTCACAAGCACAATCCATAACAGAAAGAAATGACAAACTGGACTTCAGCAAAATTAAAACTTCTGCTCTGCAAAAGTCACTGTTAAGAGAATGAAAACACAAAAGACATAGACTTGGGAAAAATATTTGTAATTCACGTATCTGACAAAGGAACTGCATCGAGAATATATAAAGAACTCTCAAAATCCAACAGTAAGAAAACTATTTGGGAAAGGACTTGAACAGATGCTTTACCAAAGAAGGTATGTGGATGGCAAATAAGCCATGGAAAGATGCTTACGTCAGACATTGGGGAAACACCAATGAAAAACACAGTGAGATACTGCTCTGTGCTTCCTGGGAGGGCTGGGACGAAAGCCCTGACGACACTGAGTGCTGGAAGAACGCGGGGCAACGGGGACTCTCGTCACGACCAGGAGGGATGCAAGGGACGGGGCCACCCTCCCAACAGTTCGGCACTTCCTCGTAAAGCGGAACGTGTGTTTACCGTATGACTCCACAATCACACTCTGGGTATTTGCCCAGGAGAAATGAAACTCGTACTCACACAACAACCTGTGCACAAATGTGCGAGCAGCTCTATTCAACGACTATCCCAAACGGGAAACAATCCAGAAGTCCTTCCGTCGGGGAAGTGAATAAACGCACCGAGGGACTGTCAGTGCAGCAAGAGGAGGCGGGGCTGCTGGCACACAGCGGCTGGGCGGCCGCACCTGCCCATGGAGGGAGCGGGCTCCAGGGCTACAAGGCCTGTGCTTTTACCCACAAAAGACAAAACGACGGGGTGGCGGCCAGGTTGGCAGGGAGGGTGTGACTATAAGAGGAGTTTGGGTGATGGGCCTGTTCTGTACCCTCAATGTTTTTACATGAGTCTATGAGTGTGTGTGGATTGTGCACGAATAAATTCAGAGAACTGTATACCAAAAACCAGAAATCTTACTGGATGTTAACTCAAAAGTGAAATTAAAATTTTAAATTAATAATATGTAACTTTACAAGAAAAAAAATCCAACCTTATTCCCCGCAAAGCCACCTCGCAAACTTGGGTGGCGGCTAAGCCCATCCCTGCACCTGAGATGGGATGTGCGTCCGGCCCATGCCGGAGCGTGTGTCTAGGACACGCCAGGCACATGCTGGGCTGGGCTGAGGCAGTGCAGGTGCTTCTGTGGGGCCATGGGGGTGTCTGCCTCTGACCCACCTAGGATGGTTCCAATTGATTTTTGCCAGTTAAAACTTTTCCCTCCAGGGCTCTCTATGGGGAGTAAAGAAAATGCAAAATTTTTGGTAGAAAAACCACAAGTCAGAGAACTGAAAGTAATGTCATGGACTCTCCTGCCTCTCTCCGGTAGAGAAGGAGAGGCTCCCCAGGCTGTGTGTGGAAGGCCTTGTAGGAGGACAACCTGCTGCCTCCCAGCCTGGCCGAGGGAGGAGGCCCTGACTCACAGACTCCACATGGTGAGGGGGATGAGAGCCAAGTTTCCCTGCACCAATCCCAGCAGGCAGCCCCCAACAGCGTACCCCAGCACAGGGCAGCTGAGGCCTGTTGGGGGGTGGTGGTGGCTATCTCAGCAGGAGGGTGCAGCCCCCATGCTTGGAGCTGCCCAGGGTCAGAGCTGCCCAGGGTCAGATCTATCCCAGGGTCAGATCTATCCCAGGGTCAGAACTATCCCAGGGTCAGAACTACCTATGGTGAGATCCGTCACAGTGTGAGATCCATCCAGGGTGAGAGATACCTAGAGTCAGATCTATCCCAGGGTCAGAGCTGCCCAAGGTCAGATCTACCTATGGTGAGATCCATCAGAGGGTGAGATCCATCCCAGATCCCAGGGTGAGAGATACCTAGAGTCAGATCTATCCCAGGGTCAGGAATGCCTGTGGTCAGAGGGCCTAAGGTCAGATACATCCCAGTGTCAGAAGGACCCAGGGCCAGAGTGGTCCAAGGTCTGCTGTAGGTCAGATCTATCTCAGGGTCAGAGCTTCCCAGGATCAGAGCTGGGGGAGAAGAGACGAAGGAATTGTGTCGAATGGGGACTCTGTCTTATCTGCTCCAAGGGCCTCGCTTTCCTTGTCCATAAAGCAGGTTGTTTCCAAAAGTGCTCTGAGAGCTCTAAAATGTGAATGAGGGGTGAGGCATGTTGTTGCCTTCCCTAAGGAGAGCACGATGGCTGCTCCGGGGCTAAGCACCAAGTAGGCATCGGCCGGTCTCAATGACAAGAAAGCCGCTGGTGGGAGGTTGCAGTGGCAAACGTCAACACCAGAATTGTAGGTGAGAGGAAAACCTCTTGCTGGGGCTGGGCTGAGAACTAGCTGGGGAGGAACAGGTGGAAACAGCTTGACAGGACAAGTTGTATGTGAGTGTACCAGACACCGGGTTCCACACGTCGCGTTATTTGTCCTCTTAGGTGCAGCCACACCCTCCTGCGTCTTGCACAGAGAATTGCAGGCGCTCCTGAAGGACGAAGGAGGGGCCCGGGCATGCCCCCAGCAGGCTGTCACCAGGTCAGAGGGGCTCCTGGGGCTGAGCCAAGGTTGGTGGGGAAGGTTTCCGGCAGAGGGAGTGGGGAGGACCAGGGCAGAGGGAGTGGGGAGGACCAGGGCAGGAGTGGGGAGGGCCAGGGCAGGAGTGGGGAGGACCAGGGCAGAGGGAGTGGGGAGGGCCAGGGCAGGAGTGGGGAGGACCAGGGCAGGAGTGGGGAGGACCAGGGCAGAGGGACTTCGGCCTGGGGAGGATCAGGGCAGAGGGACTGCGGCCTGGGGAGTAGCAGGACACCTGCCCGGCACCCATGCACGGGCCACTCTGCAGCAGGCTCCCGCGTGCTCATCTTCTACACGAAAGGCTGCTTCCCTGAACCCCCTGACCTGTGCCCTGCCTCGGGGGTCCTGCAGAGGGCCACGTTTGTGCCTGGTGTTTGGGTCGCCGTCCCTTTCTTGGCACTCCTGGTATGCCCACGAGACCGGCCAGCCCACCGTGGAGCCTGTGCACCACGGCTCTCGTGCCGGTGGGGCCGCGTCAGCTCTCCTGGACCTTTCGCTTCCCGAGGTGGAGCCTCGACTCCGGGGCTGGCGGGCAGTGTGCTAGGGTGGAGGGCGGCTGCCTCCCCAGGCTGCCCCGGCCCTCCTGTCACCACCGCTAAGAGTGAGCCTGGGGTGGACTGCCCTGCCCTTCCTGTCCCCTAGAGAGCCGAGGCCTTGTCCCTGGTCCCTGGAGTCTCGCAGGCCACCCAGTCTGACGTGGCCGGTCCCAATGCAGTGAGCGGGTGTCAGCGGGCCCTGTGTCTCCACGGAGACGGACGGGTGGACGGGGAGCTGTGCCCCCCGCCCCACCAGGGGGTGAGGAGGGAGCTGAGGGTCTGGGGAGCCGCCCCGCACACGAGGCTCCCTGCGGCCGGCAGGTGGCGCTGCAGGCGTGCGCGAGGCCGGACGTGCTCCCCGCGCGACCCCGCCCCCCGCGCGACCCCGCCCCCGCGGGACCCCGATAGCCACGGGACCCCGATAGCCACGGGACCCCGATAGCCACGGGACCCCGATAGCCAGGGGACCCCGCTCCCCGCGGGAATCCGCTCCCCGCGCGACCCCGCCCCCCGCGGGACCCCGCCCCCGCGGGACCCCGCCCCCGCGGGACCCCACTCCCCGCGGGACCCCGATCGCCACGGGACCCCGATAGCCAGGGGACCCCGCTCCCCGCGGGACCCCACTACCCGCGGGAATCCGCTCCCCGCGCGACCCCGCCCTCGCGGGACCCCACTCCCCGCGGGACCCCGATCGCCACGGGACCCTGATAGCCACGGGACCCCACTACCCGCGGGAATCCGCTCCCCGTGGGACCCCGCCCCCCGCGGGACCCCACTCCCGGAGGGACCCCGCCCCCCGCAGGGAACCCGCCCCCCGCGGGACCCCGCCCCCCGCGGCCGCTGCCCAGGCCTTTCCCCGACCCCCAGGGCTGGGCAGGATGGCTCAGGGCGAGGGGCAGGCCGTCCCAGGGCAGGCAGGCTGTGGCTATCGGTGGGCGTCCGGGAAGGAGGCCGGAGGTCGGGTCCGCCCCCCACCACCCACCCCGCCGGGTCCGTCATGCGTGTTCTGGGCTGATGCTGCAGGTGTGGCCCTGCCGGGCACCCTGGGCAGCCCTCGATGCCTGCGCCATGGGAGAGAGCCAGCTCAGGTGGGAGCAGGACCGGGTGCTCGTGGCAGGGGCGTCCGGGGCTGGGGCCGGTGCGGAAGAGCCCACGTCGCTACCCCAGCCCCGTGGCCCTGAGTCTGCCGGAAGCGCTCGGTCTTCAGCCTGCTCGCCAGGCCAGGATACGTGCAGTGGAAGGATGTGTGTGCGTGTGCATGATGTGTTCTCTGTGTGTGCGATGTCCTCTGTGTGAGTCCACGTGTGATGCCATGTGTTCTCTGTGTGTATGAGTCCATGTGTGTGATGTGGTATGTTCTTGTGTGTGAGAACACACGTGTGACATGGTTGTTTTTTGTGAGTTCTTGTGTGTGGTGTGGAACATTCTCTGTGTGCATACATGTGTCTGGTGTGTGTGCCGTGTGTGTCTGTACCTCTCTGGGTCGGTAGCTTCATCTTTTCCCAATTCCTTGACAGTCAGACCAGTTTCCTCTCAAACGTATCCACAACATGGTTCTACACCAGCTCCCCTGCTTGAGGGAGCCACAGTGTCAGCTCTCGCCGGTCCACTCATGGCACGACCCTGGTCACTCATCTTTGCTCCCATACACAGAGCCCAGGACGCAGCCTCCTGAGAGAATGTGAGGGGCTCCACTCTGACCTCAGGATCTTCCTCTCACCACGTATCGCCATGAACATGGAAGGGCCAGAGCGACAGCTGGCATATGCCCTTCCTTCCTCCACCTTTCCCATTCCTTTCTCAGGCATACCCTGTCCATGCAGGAGCCCAGGTCCCATGGACAGTCTGCAAGAAAGGAAGGCGTGAGCGCCGTCCTCTGCAGGTTTTCTGGAAAGGCAATCGGTGCTGCAGCAGAGGCAGGAACTCACCCTTCTCAAAAGTAGGCGGGGACTGTCCCCTCTCCAAGTCCCACCCAGAGTGGCCTCCTAGGCTCCCTAGACAGGGAAAGGAGCCACTTGCTGTCACCTGCTTGCTACGGGGCTGTCACGTGGATTTGGTCTCATCATGTGCCATGTTGGTCAACGGTGTGTGCAGAGGGTTCCCGGGAGGCGCCGGGAGCGAGCACGGACCTTGCGCAGGGTGCGTGCAGGGGGTCCCGGGGAGGCGCCAGGAGCGAGCACGGACCTTGCGCAGGGTGCGTGCAGGGGGTCCCGGGGAGGCGCCGGGAGCGAGCACGGACCTTGCGCAGGGTGCGTGGAGGGGGGTCCCGGGGAGGCGCCGGGAGCGAGCACGGACCTTGCGCAGGGTGCGTGCAGGGGGTCCCGGGGAGGCGCCGGGAGCGAGCACGAACCTTGCGCAGGGTGGGTGCAGGGGGTTCCGGGGAGGCGCCGGGAGCGAGCACGGACCTTGCGCAGGGTGCGTGCAGGGGGGTCCCAGGGAGGCGCCGGGAGCGAGCACGGACCTTGCGCAGGGTGCGTGCAGGGGGTCCCGGGGAGGCGCCAGGAGCGAGCATGGACCTTGCGCAGGGGGAGGACGAGAGCGTCCTTTCCTCTGGTCCCCGCCCGGTGTGGTCCAGCACGGCAGAGAGAAGGCCCCAGGCTCACCCAGCGCGTGGACTGGCCGGGGGGCTGAGATCTCCCTCCTGACTTCTCCCCACAAGACTCTCGGTGCCGCCCTGCTGACCCTGGAGGTCAGCCATCCCCGAGAGAGGCGCAGAGAAACCCCGAGCTCACAATCACTTCAGACGTGATAGTAACAGCTCACACTCAGCAGAAAGCCCGAGTTGCGTCAGTCTGGAAGTCATGCGGTCAGGCTTCCCGAGCCAGAGGGTGACTCAGCCCCGGCAGGCTCCAGGCTGCACCCCACCCGCCCGGCCCTCAGAGCAGCCACGTGGCGACTCTGCTCCTGCCGCAGGGGGCCGGGCCCCACACCTGGAAGCCGATGCTGTTCCCTGGCAGTGGCCTCGGATCTGACCACGGCTGGGCCCTAGGGCCACAGCTCAGCCACCCTCCTGGGGACGGCCGGGCACCTTCGAGCCTGTGGGAACACCAGCCGTGGCGGGCCAGGCCCACAGAGCCCCAGCAGCGATCACGATGAGGCCAGTGCCGCAGCTGCTGAATCAGGCCCCCACCCGCCATCCCCACAGCCAGACACTGAGAAGTGGCGGCCACAGAGCCTCGGTGCCTCCCAGGAGCGGGTCACTCTCTCTGCGCCTGTCGTCAGCACAAGGCGATCCCCCGGCGTTCTCCGCAGATCTCCCCTGGAGAGCCTGTGCCCAGCTGTTCTTGGAGGGGTCGGCACCCCATGCCTGGGCTGTTCTAGTTTTGGGGGTGCCTGGGAAAGTATGAAGGGCCTCTTGGCACGAGACATCAAGGCCTCCTGCAGAGGAGGCCTGTGCGGCCAGCCCTGCTCTTCAGGGCACGGAGCCCTGACAAGAGCACCCAGAGGCAGAGGGAGCTGCTCACCCACCGGCCTGGCCGCTTGGCGTGAGCCGAGCTCCCCCACGCTCCAGCCTCCACCTGCTGCTGGCCGGAATCTAAACCCTCTTTGTGGATTAGTAGTCATTCTGTGCAATGGCCAAACGTAGCTCCAATCAGAGGGAGGGAAGTGTGCACAGGCCGGATGGCCTGGTTGGTGGCAGAGCCTAAAGTCTTGCTCACCCGCTGGCAGGCATCGTGTGGTGGCTTTGAGAGCTACAGCCACTTTGGGCAGAAACCAGACCATCCTGAGGGTCAGGTCTGCAGGCTCCAGGTGCTGCCCCTGAGAGAAGGCGCAGGAAGAAGTGAGTGTGGCCAAGGGGCAAGGAAGATGGAGAGAGGAGGGGCTGCCCTGCACCTGTCCAGAGGTGGGGACACTGCGGGGACAGCAGGGCACCTCTCCCCTCGGAGGGCTTGAGGCGTGGAGCCGCCCACGCTGCTCAGACAGCCTCCCGCAGCAGCAAAACCGCTCCACGGCGAAGCTACGGCTTCCAGAGGCGCCAGGACAGGGCAGCCACAGCCGGGGCTGCGGCCACTGGCCTTGCCTGTCCGCCTCAGCTACCCCAGCACTCATGGCCTCTCTGGGACAGGCCTCCCTTGTCTCACAGCCCTGGCCACGACCCCAGGGGCCATGCAGGGGCTCCATGTACCAGGCGGTGAGACAGTGCGAGCGGGGCCCATCTGTCCTGGCTGGGCCTGTCCTGTGCCGATGGCCTCTGTGCCCTGTCATTCCTGCTGCGGCCCCGGGCAAGGCCTCCCCTCTCAGTGCCGGCTTCTGCCTCTGGGACTCGGCTGCCTGAGGAGCATGGGGGGTGGAGAGCAGAGCCATCGCCTCCCCCAAGGAGATCCGGCGAATCTCTGACTCTCTGCTGCCCACTGGGAGCAGAGATGCCTGGAGCCGAGGGCAAGTCCAAGCCCCTCTGAGCCCACCCTCCAGCCCCAGTCATGCGGACTCTGCCCTTGCTCTGCCCGTGGCACACAGACCTGGGGCCCCATCACAGGTGGTGCCGAGCTCACTCACACCTGTGGCCAACAGCCAGTGCACACCTGCTGCGCCCCAAGGCCAGGACAGAGGCGCCGTGAGACAGTGAAGAACGGGCCCTGCCCTCCTCTTCAAGCCACATGTATGGATGCCAGCAAGTGCGCGTGTGTGAAGTCAGATGTGTGCATATGTATGCATGTGTGTACACTCATGGACATGCTAAGATGTGAGTATGAGCATGTGTACATGCACACATGTGCATCTGTGTGTGCACACATGTGAAGATGTGTGCATATGCACACTCGTGTACATATGTGAGTGTACAGCACATACTGTGTGCACACGGGGATGACTTCTCCCTGCCCGCCGGCCTCTCACACTGGGGGGGGTGCACTGGGAGAGCACGAGGCTCGCTGGCTCCCTGTCAGGTCGGGCTGAGTGAACAAGGGCCCCTCCCCAGGAGAGGGGTCTGGAACCTTGGCTCCTGTAGCCACCAGACCCTAACGCTCAGGGCACAGGGTCCGAAACTTCTGAAGACCTATGAAAACACTGAAACTGGGGGAACATAACTTTTATTGGCCCCAACCTATGAGAAGAAAACTGTTTTTGAGCTTCTAGGAGATCCCCGCAGTTTCTGTTTGGGGATTTCCTGGGGAGGGCACCTTCCCAATGCCTCCTACGGCGCCCAGTCCCCTCTGCTCGCCAGACACCCCACCCAGCCGGGAGAGGTCAGCCCAGTGAGAACTCCACAGAGAGGGGCCCCAGCCCTGAACGGAGCTTCCTCAGCAGTTGCTGGCCTGGTGGCACATGTCCCCTTAGGGACCTCATGTCCTTAACCCTAGAGTGGCTTCTGAGCTGAGTTTTTCTTGCGCTTTCCATCAAGGCTGACTCTACCTCCTGTCTCTACAGTTAGTTGCCTGGCTGGTCTTGGGCTGCCCTGACCCTCCTGGGCTCCTCCCTGCCCCCACCATAGAAATAGAAACGTGAGATCAGGTCGTGAAGGGTCCTGGGGATCGATGAAAATGCATGTGCTGACTGGCACCCCCGGCCTTTGACCCCACAGTCACTCAGGGTTGCTGGTCCACATCCTCTAGTCCACGTCCCGCCTAACCTGATGCAGCCTTTGAGGCCAAGTACCCCTCCCTGCGTGACTGTGACTGAGGGACGCCAGGAGGCTCCCAGCCCCGCCCTGCCCCCAGGGGTCGCAGTGCCCTCAGCTCCCGCTCTGCTGAGTCAGCCACAGCCACGGCAGCTCACACCCTGGGGCTGGGTGACCGCAAGGGTGGGTGTGAGTTTCTGTTTCAGTGACCACATATGTAGGTCTTGGTTCTTCCTAAGTGAGGCAGAGGCCACACTGTGCCCAAGCTCTCCGGGTGGCGCCCACGACTTCCCCACCAGGGTGAAGGCCATGGGTGAGCGGGCGGCCCACGAGCAAACTGCCACCCCCTGCACTCAGCCCTGGGCTGGGCCAGCTGGTTGAAGCCCGCACGTCACGGTGTTCCTCTGAGCCAGCTCCTCTGCTCGATAAGAAGGTCTGGATTCAAGGAATAAACTCCCAGCAATTAGGAACACACCAGAAGCAAAGCTAGCGTGGTTTTACGTGTCCCTCCTGGGCAGCCTTTGTGGGCAGGGCAAAGCCAGAGGGACCCGCCTTGCCCAGGTCGTCCTGGAGGGGCCAGAGACCCTCGGCCGTCTCCACTTTCCCATAACCGAGGATGAGTCTGATGCATGTGTTTCCTGTGACAGCTACGACATCGTCACATCCGCTCGGAGAACTATTTTTAACTGATTTATGTATTTCTTATATGAGGAAGACATCAACTTCTGTTTCGGGCCGTGTTACAGGAAAGTGTTGCAACCATGCTCAGCTCAGCAATATCGGCTGCCCCGAGCAGCTGGGAGGCCCAGCTCAGCCTCCAGAGCCTTGCAAAAATTAATAAAGTCGGAAAGGTGAGTCAGGCTCCACGCCATGTGTTTTGAAAAAGAGGAAACGATAGTCACCTTCTGCAGAACCAACAAACCCGTTTTGAGAAGCGGCACACTGTTTCTTTAAGTTCCTGGGGCCGTGCCCACAGAGGAGGGTCAGATCTCGGCTGCTGCAGAAGCTGGGGGCATTGACGTGGGTTGGTTTCTGCACTTGTGACGCTCGAGGAGTGGCAATGCCACAGCAGGGCACAGCCTGGGTCACTCGGGGGTGGGGCTGCCGGGGGCCAAGGGACCGAGTGCCACTGCCCGCGAGGGCCCAGGTGCCATCCTTAAGGTGAAGTCTCCAGAGGACACAGACACTCCCTCCCCCTGCGGACAAGGACAGGCTCAGGCAGGGTGGTCTGGCCCAGGCTGACAGGGACGACCTGTAGAAAGTGCACCAGGGCCCGTCCTAGGACTCACCTGCTCAGCGGCACCCATACCCTGGGCTGCCCCTGCCAGCGCCAGGCTGCAGAGAGGATCCGGCAGGAACGGGCAGCAGGAGCCGCTGGAGAGGAAGGGCCGGCAAAGGGAAGAGACCGGGCCCAGGGCTCATGGGACCTCCTGAAGGCTCTGCAGGGGCAGCTGGAGGCAGCGCCAGCAGACCAGGGTGAGGCTGGGGAGGCAGAAGGAAGGGCCGCAGAGCTCGGGTGAGGATGGACCACAGGGGCCTCTTGTCGAGAGGGTGTCCTCCCAGAGCCAGGGGCTCACAGCCACCGCACTGTGCCCTCCCCACACAGGCCTCTTGGGAAGGTGGACACACGCCTGCCTTTTCAGTGCGTGCAGGGGCCACCTGCCCTGGGTCGGGAGTGGCATCATTGCTTGCCTTTCAAGTGCAGAACCCGAGGCCCTAGGCTGTCTCTGCCCCACCCGGCACCCGCTCCTGGCAGAGGTGCAGCCTTCATCTCCAGCTGTAGGGCCCTCTGGGCTGGGCACCTGGCAGGGCATGGCCACACCAAGACCTCGCAGTCTGGGCTTTGTCTCTGCTCTGAGGATGGGACGGGGGCAGGGCTGAGCATGGGTGCTGGTCCTATTGTAGCCGGGGGCCCTGGAGCCTTTGAGAAAGGGGGTTCCATCCCCTCCCAGCCCTATCCCCGCCCTCCTCTCTTCTAGAAGAGGCAAGAAGCAGGGACCCAGGGCCCAGGGAGCTGTTTGAAGGTGGTGCCCACAGGGCCCCCTGGTGCTGCACGTCCTGGGCTGAGTCTCTCACGGCTCTTCTCTTCCACACAGCCACCCTTGGAGAAGAGGAAACTGAGGCGCACTCACCCGCCGCCAGAGGCAGGGCATGGATTCCAGCCTGAGAAGCCAACTCAGAGTCATGCTCCAGGCCCCTAAGCTATAATTTGTGTCCTCCAGCACTCGAGATATCTAGCGTTTAATGTGGAAAAATGGTTCCATTCTGTCTCACCCCATACCCCAAAATAAACTTAGATTAAAGGCAAAAAGCACAATTATAAAAACATTGGAGAAAATACAAGAGCATATTCATACACTCTCAGGAGACAAACAGAATACAAAATCCAAACCTTAAAGGAAATAATTGACAAATTTGACTATGTAAAATTTAAAAACTTCTATGGGATGAAAACAGCACCATTAGAAAGTTAAATGTTAAGCAGCAGACTGCGAACACATGTCTGCAATATAAACACAAAGAACTAACATTCATCATATGTAAAGAACTCCCACAAATCAATAAGAAATAAGTGAACAACCCAATAGAAAAGTGGTAAAGGGTAAGAACAGAAAAAATATTAAAATGAGTTAATGACAAAATATCCAACTTTGCCATTAATCATAGAAATAAGAAGTTGAAACATTTTATGACAAAATCCATGTTGCTCAGGTGAAGCACAGGTGCAATGGCATAGTCTGTGAAAGGCTGTGAATGGGAACAGCCTTTTGAGGGGTGATTTGGAGTCTCTGCCAGAAACGCAAATGCACAGGGCCGAGCCCCCAGCCCTGCAGAGAGATGTCTGTGCAGATGTCCGAGGCACATCTGGAAACTGATGGCTAGAGGAGAACATCGCCAAGGGCTGGAGCCCTGAGTGTTTACCTTCCAGGGACCTCAGTCTTCACAGAGAACTCGGAGCCCTGGCGTGGTGGCCTCTGGGGCCTGGTGCCCTTGAGGGTCACCACTGGCTAGGCTTGGAGGGCAGGGAGGCCGCTGAGGCCTGGGTGGCTGTCCAAGCATGCAGACCCCAGGGCCAGCTGCCCCGAGGGTCTGTGGACACACCGCTTGGGGGAGGCTGTCGGCCCCGAGGGGCTGTTGACCGCTGGTGGAGACACTGGCGGGGCCAAGCTCGGAGCTGCAGGTGGGGGTCTAAGCAGGGGGGCGGGGGCTGGTGGAAATGTTCACCCTCATCCCCACCCCCGCACCACCTCCCCAGGCGGCACACTCCCCGCAGGACGGGCATTCAGGCCCCCCAGCCCTTTCCTGCTTTGTTTCAGGGCCACTCCGCACCCCCACCCCGCCAGCTCCCTCTCTTCCCTCTGACTCGGCCCCCAGCCTCACCGCTCCCCTCACACTGAGCATCCCAGGGGGCTGTACTCGCCTCGAATGCATAGTATTGGCGTGAATCGCGGTGGCCTCTGCCTTCTGGAGAGTTCCGTCTCTAATTTTACACGCGCTATCAGCTGCTTATTTGATCCAGATGCCTGTGGAACTCACAGCGGGAGCAGTCTGGGGTGGGAGGCGGGCGGGATGGCTGTGGGCGGCCGGGCACGGCTCCCGGCTCCCCAGTTAGCCAGTGCGGTCTGAGAAGGGTGCACCCCTTCCCTGGGAAACAATATGGGACCCGTTCCAGGTGGTTTTCCACCCTGGCCTTGGGGCCCTCCTGGGCTGCAGCCCACGCCCTGCACGCTGGCCCGAGGGACGGGCAGAGGCGGGGGCTGGCTAGGCCCTGCTGTCACCTTCCTGCAGCGAGGCTGCCCCCCCTGACCTCAGACCGCCAGGGTCACACGGGCCGGGCCCTTAACCCCCGGAGGCCATGGTGACGGGGAGGGCACCCCTTGCTCCTCCCCTACCTCCCGCCTGGGCCTCAGGATGCTTCCGGAAGCCAGCCCCGTTCCAGGGCCCCTGGAGTCTCCTCCACAGGCAGCCCTGGGGACTGTGCGGACACCAGGTCCCCAGGCCAAAGCCACACCCTCCACCCGGCCTTCACGACGCCTTTGGTCACCCCAAGCGGGTTTGCCCCACCCAGCGAGGCATATTCTCTCCTGCGGCCCTGGCTCAGTGGGGGACAGGGAAGGGGTGACCAGCCTCCTGGGGGCCCCCACTCAGGTGTTCTCAGGGGAGCAGGCCCTGAAGCTCAGAGCCACCCGGAGCAAGCGGGACTCGAGCCTGGCCTCAGGAATGGCTCCGGAGTCCGAAGGGCAAAACGCTTACTTAGGTTGTGTGGGACAAGCCCATTTCCTGCCCCAAACCGAGGTCAAGGGGACCTCTCCCCCCAGCAGGGGTGTGTCTGCAAAGCACGGCCGCACTCTGGGGTCGTTTCCAAGAGACAGACACACTGTTTCCTCCAGGGGCTGAGACCAGGGGGTCTGAGGGAGGAGGCTGGGAGGGTCGGGGAGGCCCAAGAGGTTGAGGTCTGGGGGCACCCCCAGGACAGGCAGCCTGGGCCCCAGCTGAGATGTCCCGAGGCTTTGAGGACCTCTGCCCTGTGTGGGGAAAGGGGTCACCTTTGCTCCCTGCTGGCCCCGGCTGGCTGCCAGCCTCAGGCCGGCCCCGGGGCCATGGCAGCCCCACCACGCCCTGCCCCGTGAGGGGAGCCGAGCTGGCAGCCCTGCTCGGCCGGAGCCAGGCCTGCGGTGGTGCGGCCAGCCCTGGCCCACGGTCCTGAATTCCATCGAAGAACAACAAACCGAGACTCCAGCTGAATGCAGACCCACCCGGGTCGCACCCGGAGCACGGCTCAGTTCCCTGTCCCGGAGGACGGTGCCCACGCCGACCGGCGCCTCTGGACCTCCCGGCCCTCCCAGGAAGCCTCCCAGCCCTTGAGCCGTCCTGGGCTCCACCACCCCGGCGGGCGAGCTCCCCAGCTGCGCCGACGGCCTGACCAGGCCAGGCCTCCACGCCGTCCAGGAGGCAGGTCTTCCCCGCCCCGTCTGGTCCTTCTGGGTTGGCCGTGACCGTCCTCACCCGCAGGGCTCCCGCTCCAGCCCGGGGAACCCTCTCCTCTCCCGCTCCCGCCCCCTCCTTGCTCCTAGCAGGGTCTCCGGGTGGGCGTGCGGCCGGTGGGCTCCGTACTCCCGGGCGGCGACGCTGATGCTGGGAGGAAGGAGAGGCGCCTGTAGGTTTATCAAGAGGCTCCAGAGCCGCCTGGTGGACACCTTCGCCCTCTGCACTGGGCCCGAGATCCGGCCACGGACAGCGGCAGTGCGTCTGGGCCTGCGGCCTCTGTGGCCGGGCCTGGTCTGGGTCCCTGCCCCCTGGGGACGACACAGGGACACTCCCTGCCCTCTCAAGGGTCAGTGGCCACGACCGTGTTCTCCGAAGGCAAACGCAGAGGCCTCAGTGAGGACTGTGCAGGACACTGTGGGCGGTGGGAGGTCCCTGTCCTGGCCTTGAGACCCTCTCTCCACCCACCCAGCATCACTGTGGGCACGGACACAGACGGGGCCTGCTCCCCGCAGGGGTGTAGCCCATCTACCTGCAGTGGACGGCTACTTTTTGTGTGGTGTGCAGGGGCCGCCGTGCAAGTCAGAAGTAATTTCTGTGGCTTGGGGTAGACCAGGTGTCCGCAAACTATGGCCCTTGGGCCACATGCAGCCCACCGAGGACATTTATTGGGCCGCCCGGTGTTTTTGCCGCGGCTGCCTGTCCTGCTTAGCAGCCGGCTCGTCCCGAGCCCACAGTGCGCATGTGTGGAATGTGTGCCGCGCTCTCCAACGGCCCTCCAACTGTCTGAGGGACAGTGAACTGGCCCCCTGTTTAAAAACTCTGAGGACCCCTGGGGTAGACCGTTAGGCAGGAAACAAGCACCGAGGTGGAGGCCCTGGGGAGGGAGGCAGCAGGTCAGTGAGGGGTACAACAGTGCAGAGAACACAGGGACAGTGACCAAGTGGGTGCACGTGTGGCCCCCACTGCATTTCGGATGGAGGGAGGTGCAGAGAGGGCGGGCAGCTGGGCGGATGGGCAGACGGAGGCAGGATAGGCGTGTGTGTGTATGTGTGTGTGTGTGTGTGAAGATTCTGCAGACTCAAAGAGCTGTTATGCAGTGACTGAAAACAGGCTTTGAAGTCAGCAGTCCCGAGCTCACCGAGGCCGGTTAGCAGCCACGTGACCATGAGCACATTCTCCGGCTTCAGTTTCCGTATTTCTAGAGTGACCCGTTTGGGGAGGGTCACTGTGGGCATGAAATCGCTCCTCTGAGAAGGTCTGTGGTCACGGCGAAGGGCCCAGGCTTGCTCTCTAAGTCCTCGCTGTTATCTGACTGTTTGCTGGACGTCAGTGCAGGGCCTGAGACATGTCCACAAGAAAGGGACACACACCCAGCCCCACCCCCAGCCGGGAGACAGACCACACGTGACGGACAGGCCACTTGCAGTGCTGTGCAGGCTGCAGAGCTCAGACAGGGCGGCCGGGCGGTGGCAGGGCCCGGGCCTTGGCGGGAGGGGCCTGGAAGGGGCCAGGGAGAGCGTTCCTGGTCCCAGCTTCTGGCCCCAGGGAGGGAGGGACCACCAGTGAGGAGGAGCAAGAGGCCCTGTCGGGGGAGGGTGGCAGGAGGGAGGCAGGGTTCTAGAAGGTCCCTCGAGAACAGGAGGGGCACCCCAAATGCCTGGGAGTCACATTCCACCACGCTGGGGGAGAGAGGACACCAAGCTGGCCTCAGCTTGATCGAAAGAACAAAACAAATGAAATAAAACAAAACACTGTCATGCCTTGCCCACTGGAGACGTGGAGCAAGGCTGATGGTGGGTGGGGAGTTTGCGCTATAGGAGTGGGGGGGGCGTGACAGGCCACCCCAAAGGCTTCGAGAAAGGTCAGATGGACCCAGCAAAACGAGGCCCGGGGCACCTGGCCTCAGGAGGTTTGGGTACGTCAACATAACAGAGGCGGCACGTCGCACCTCTGGACACGGCATGTTGAGTCCCCAGATCCGTGTGCTCCTGGGTTCCCACAGCGCCTTGTGCGGAGCTGACGCCAGGGGGCTGAGTGGGGTGGGGGCCTGCGGGCGCCATCAGGCCCCAGCTGCTGGGCCGGCCGTGTGAGCGGCGTCCGTCAGCAGCATGCTACAAAGGGCGCGATGGCGGCTTTCACGGGCCGTGAGCAAAACAATCCCGACCTTATTTTCCACGAGCACCAACAGATGTTTAGAATTGGGGAGAAGTTTCTAGGACTGAAGCGTCTCTCAGGCAGGGCCCCTGGAGCGGCCCCAGGGAGCAGCGAGCCCACGGCTCGCGCTGTTGTTCTAAGCGCGCCCTTCGCACGTCAGGAATGTCAAACAGAGCTGACCCGAGCCCCGCTCCGACACAGCCTGCAGGGCGGGCAGGCTCCAGGGTGTTTGTCTAACTCAACACAAACGAGCTGGGCGGTATATCATTTCTCCAGCCAAACAATATTGAAGCCGCATGTGCGCCCTGTTACTGTTGCTTCCTGCCGAAGAGCTGCATCCCCGGAGCCTGCTCAGCGCATTTAGCAAGTGAAAAAGAGGCGATTGTTTCCCCTTTAGTTGGGAAAATAGAAGCAATCAGAAAAGAATGTCCCTGTGTTCCTGCAGCATCACCCCCACCCACGGCCACAGGCCCGAGCCCAGCCCTCCCCCACCCAGGCCAATGCCTCTGCTCTGCAGCAGATCCCCAGGAAGGTCCTCCGGCCATCCCCACTCCTCTCCTCTTTCCTGCACCTTCGCTAACCAAGCTTTCGTCTCTCCCGCTCCACCAGAAACGCTCTTGCTGTGGTCACCAGCAATTCTAGGTCTGGGTGTCGATTCCCAGCCTCTCGGCCGAGGGGCCGTCCAGTGCAGACACCACCCCTCCAGAGCGCGAGTCCTTCCTGGGATGCACTCACGCCCTGGCCACTGTTTCCGCTGCTCTCCTCACCACTATGGCTCCTGCATTCACTTTCTATTGCCGCTCTAAAAGTTTACCACAAATTTAGTGGGTTACAACACAAAGTTATTATCTAATTGTTCTGGAAATCAGAAGTCAGAAATGGGCTGTAAGGACTGAATGAGAGGCCAGGAGGGGTGGCTCACACCTGTAATCCTAGCACTCTGGGAGGCCGAGGCAGGAGGACTGCTTGAGCTCAGGAGTTTGAAACCAGCCTGAGCAAGAGCGAGACCCCGTCTCTACTAAAAATAGAAAGAAATTAATTGGCCAACTAAAAATATATTAAAAAAATTAGCCAGGCATGGTGGTACATGCCTGTAGTCCCAGCTACTCGGGAGGCTGAGGCAGGAGGATCACTTGGGCCCAGCGGTTTGAGGTTGCTGTGAGCTAGGCTGACGCCATGGCACTCTAGCCTGGGCAAAGAGTGAGACTCTGTCTCAAACAAACAAACAAACAAACAAATAAATAAATAAATAAATAAGACTGAACGAGAGGCCACAGAGAGCAGGCCATCGATAGATGTCGCTTCTCTCTGCCCACCTTTTGTTCCCAGACTGCTCCCCTTTTCCTTCTGTAGGAAAGGAACAGGGACCATGGGCCAGGCACGGAATGTCTTGGGAGGCTGTCGGCGCCTAGACTGGTCCCCTGGTCTCCCTGGCCCAGCCAGGCCTGGGTCCGCCCCTGCCGTTGTCTCTCCCCAGGCGTCAGAAGGGGCAGGGATGAGGGTCTCCCTGGTCAGAGGCAGGGCTTCGAGAGGGGCCCACTCTGCCGGTCGGTGAGCTGTGCCTTCATTGAATCCCCCCAGCTGGACCGGGGCGGCAAGATGGATGCTCCTCTGCTCTTGGGGGCTTAAATCTGGCTCCCTTGGGTGGGGGTGCACAGGCCCCGCCTTCGCCTGCTCCTCCCTCCCACCCACCACCCAGGGTCCTCTGGGCAGGCCGCGTGGCCGTCACCCCCCGGGGCGTGTGCTGTGCAAGATGGGGCCGTGGCCAGCTCTCGGTGCAGGGCAGCGATGCCAGGTTTGTTCCCTCCTCCCGTCCAGACAGCGAGGGTGGAGGCCTGGGAAGTGCTGTCTGTCTCGCACCAAGCTGGCTTCTCCCACAAGCACCGTTACCTTGGGTGCCCCCAGAAGGGCACTGGGGAGTGGCCTGCCGGTCACAGGTCTGCCCAAGCTCAGCCGCGTCCACTGCATCTCATCCTCTCTGCAAACCAAGGGCTTCAGGAGCAGGGGGACGGGAAGTGCACGGTGTGGATTTTCCCTCCATCCTTCGGCCAGTCCTGCGGCAGACAGAACTGCAGGTTCACCCCCTCCTCCCTGCCCGGCCCCAGCACCGTGGCTTGGCCGTGGGACTTGCCGTGACCACTGGAATGTGGCAGAGGTATAGTGGGGCACATCTGAGCAGACGTTCCAGGGCAGCACATGCCAGGGAAGTGCCTGGGGAAGCTGCCGCCTCTTCCACTTGGGTCTCAGAACGAGAGGAGCAGCACACCTGAGCACACCTGCCACCTGAAGCAGAGATGCTACAGCCAACACACAGACACAGGAGTGAGAAAGAAACATTCCTTTCTTAACCACTGGGGTTGGTGGAGCCACTCCTTACGCAGCATTACTGCAGCAATAGCTGACTAATAAAGAATTTGGTGTTAAAATTAAGAGGCTACCCTAGTAAACCTAAAACATATGGCACTGGCAGACAGCAGTTGAAGAAACTGTTTTAAAAAGCTGGAAATGGCAATTGTGTTATGTAACAGCAAAAAAAAAAAATCACTGAAACTGGCTCTTGGAGTAACTTAGAAAACAGGAAACATACCCAGTGCGATTCTGGTTTTGGGTGAAGAGCTTTCCAAGCAAAATATGAATTAGCTGTTACTGCTAAATGTGATGCACTTGGTAAAGTACCTCAAGAGAAAAGATAAGCTCAGAAAAGAACAGGTGAGCTTGCAGCAGAACTGAGAGAAAATAAAGGGAGCTCAGAAATTCTAGCATCTGTAAGATTAAAAATTGAGACTGGCTCTTCCACCACTAATGAATAAATCAGGGAGAATCTTGAGTGACAAAAGGCTTCTAGGAGTTAAGACTTAGCCAACATCAGGAGGGTGTGGGCTCAAGCGCAGGCCCCGGCCCCCACCTCAGCCCTGCTCCCTCCTCCGGGATGATGCTCCCAGATGACAACCTCCAAGGTGACTGAGGACAGGACACATGACCCCAGAGCCCTACGGTCCAGGACGTGAGCCCCTTTGCAGACTCGGGGTTTCTGCCCTCAGAGGCTTATCTCGGTGCTTTAGTGTTGGAACAGCCCGCAGCAGCCGCCGCGGCCGCCATCCTGTTATGAAGGAAACTCGCCTCGGGAAAGGGAGTGTGCGCCACGCAGACAATGAACAGAGGGTGCCAAGCGGGAAACCTCATGCCCAGGGGGGCCAAAGCCATCGCCCGCAGACGCCCACAGCCCTGCACTGAACTAACCTCCCCTGTGCCCTGACTCTGGACCAACAAGCGTTTTATCTCAAACCAGCCGCTGCCAGGTGACCCCAGGGCAGGAGGGGCAGACCAGGCATCCTGGGTCCCGGGCCCACTGCACGCGCTCTCATAAGCAGCCCTTCCTGGCCCCGGGCACCCGCATCCTGCACGTCTGCTCGGCCGGCCTGGCGAGCGGGCGCGTGCCGGGAGGGGAGGTGCTGTGGGAGCTGCGGCCGCGGCTCTCAGCCTGGTGAAGGCTGCGCTTCAGGCAAGGCCTGGTGCAAATCCTGGCTGGGCCACCCCATGACTGTGTCTCTGAGTCTCAGTGTGCACGCGTGTGCACCAGAAGCACTTCTACCACCAGTGCTGCAACGCGTGGAGCGGGGAGGGCTGTCTGTGCATTTTCCAAAAGGCTGCGGAGCAGCAGCTGCTTCCTTCAAAGTCTCGCCGGGGCGGCGGGGGGAGAGGAGGAGGAAGAGGCTGACGCCAACGCCAGCGACAGCATTTTAGGGAAACGAGACCGGTGCCCACGGAACCTCTGCTCCGTGAGTGTGTGTGGCCGTGTGGGTGACGGGTGTCGCTCGCAGTCCCGGCCAGCGCTGGGGACGTGCTGAGGAGCCCTGACTCAGCGGTGGCCTTGTCAGAAACAGATTCGCTTTGTCAGACGAGGAGGGCTAGAAAACGAGCGAGGTCCCAGACATGACTTGGAGACAGCACAGCCACCAGGCGCCACGCCCGGGGCACGGGGGCCACGGCGCGAGGGGAGGAGACCAGTCCTGCCACCTCTAATGGCGGGCAGCAGGCACGGCCGTGTGAGGAGACAGGAAACCTCTTCCCAGGCGTCGCTCCCTGCCGGCACCTCCCTGCGTGGAGCAGACCTTGCGCCAGCCTGGGCGTCAGCAGCACAGGCTGTGACACTCATATTTTGCACAGCAAGTTTGTCCCTCTGTCCTTGGGGCCAACGAAAAAACTCTCCTGTCTGCTTTTGTACAAATTACCGAGAATTCGAGCAGATTCAGACGAACAGGGTTTTCCTCTCTTCGGTGTCACCTCAAGACAGTGTCCACGTGTCCCTCCCACTGCGCCCCCCCCGCCTCAGGCCCCGGCCCCCCACAGGGGGTGTGGAAGCTAGAACTTGCACCAAACACAGAGGCCAGCCTGGCCCTGTCCTGAGCGGGGCTTGTTATTTCCCGTCTACAGACAGAGCAGCCTGGGGGAGCCCGCGTCTGTGAGCCTCTCCCCGCTGCAGGCTGCTCCAGCCCAGCCCGGAGGGGCAGAGCCTCCGCCAGGGGCCTCCCAGCCTCGCCCTCGTGAGGCTTCTGGGAAGCTCCTCTCTGCCAGGGCAGGCGGCGCTGGTCAAGTGACTGGACTCATCAAGGGCCTCGTCCCTTTCTGATGTCCCCAGCCACCAGCCTGATGACTTTGGCCAGGGCGTTTGCCCCCCATGGAGGCTCAGAGTCTTCAGGTAAAGCAAAGGCAATCGGTGACTTCAGGGCCTGGCACTGGGCCGTCTGTCTGTCTCTGGCAGTCTGGCCTTCTCCAGCCAGCTTCCCGGTGAGCGGTGTGGCTGGATGCCTGTCTCTAGGGGCCCACGCTCAGCTCTCTGGCCATCTGGATGCTCTGCACCAGCCCTAGCTTCCAGAAGGTGCTCGCCACAGTGGTTTCCTCTCCCACACAGGCGGGGCTCTGCGAGCACCCGAAGGGTGTCATGGTTCCCGGCCGGAGCTGCCCAGCAGGCGCACAGGGTCATCCGGATCTCCGCGTCACCGAGAGACAGACATCCGCTCCCAGCTGTGGGTCCTGCACCTCCTCAAGGAGCCCTCGCCAACCCCAGTGCCCACTGGACGCTCAGCAGGAGCTTCCTGGAGGAGCCGCGTCACCAGGGGACAGACGTCCTCTCCCAGCTGTGGGTCCTGAGCCTCCTCGAGGAGCCCTCGCCAACCCCACTGCCCGCTGGACGCTCAGCAGGAGCTTCCTGGAGGAGCTGCGTCTTAAAGCCGCCGCAGCCCAGGAAGGGCCCAGGTGCTGAGCCGACACCCGGAGCCAGGAGCCGTGTGGGCCAAGGCGGTGCCCAGCTGCCCTCTGGGAAGCCGCAGAGCGGGCGTCTGCCCGACGCCAGGCCTTTCTCCTCGGCCCTGCCGGGCTGACACTGGGACTGCACAGAAGGATGCGCGGCTGCCAGATAAATCTGTGCGGCGCCGTTTGTCCTCCCGGCCCTGGCAGGGCGAGAGTCCGACATCACGCTCGGGAAGGGCCAGCGGCCTCTCTGCATGTCGGGGTGTCCAGGGAGGCTCAGCTGTCGAGGGGCAGGGCCCCACCGGGCGGGATGTTGGGGCCCCAGGAAGTCGGCACGGGGGCCACGCGGGGCCCTCGGGCTCAGGGCTGGGGGGTCTCAGCAAAGCCCCAGCCTCAGTGCGACACGGGGAGTGACTGGACCCTCACTTGGGGCTTGCCGTGTCTTGCCCCGCCCCAGCCATGTGGGCCCCCGTCCCGCTGCCCCTCTCACGGGCACCACGGCCGCTCATCGAGACCCCCGTTCCCTGCCCCCACTCCCTCTCCAGTCCAGCTCTGGCCCGTGCGTCCCGCCCAGCCCAGCCTCTCCGAGACAGGGAAGCTGTCACCGCCTCACTGGTCTGCGCGTGGGTTTGCCGCGGCCGCCACGACCACAGGACAAGCGTCCTTCCTTCCGGTCTCGGCTGGGCAGGAGCCCTGGGGCTTGGCTGTCGCACGTGGAATTGAGGTGGGGGCAAATCCTCACTCCCCGGGCCTCCCCGCGGCTCGAGGGCTTTGCTGAGACTCCGGGGCCGAGGGCCAAGGTCCGGCGGGATGGCGGCAGCCAACCTGGGCCACGCTGCTTCACGGCGTGGATCCTCGTCCTGCACAAAGACCGCTGCTCTGACACGGTCCGTGCTTAGAGCTCTGTGTAAGACGCCGCCCGCCGCTGCAAACACGCGTGTGACGGGCAGGGACAGGGCTACCGCCGCGCTCGCAGTTTCCTGCACTCCCGTGCAGAGCGGAGGCCCGGCGCCGGCTCGGTCTGGCCTCGCTGCCCCTGCCTGGCCAGCTCACCTGCGCCCCGGGCCTCCCCGTCCCGGGCAGTCCTACACCCCTTGCTTGTCCCCCGCCTTGCAGGGGTTGCTGCCTGACACCCCGTGTCTTGAAAGGTGTGGTGTGTGTGTCGTCTGCTGTTCCGGGGCAGAGGCGGTAGCTCTCCGGTGTGCGTGCCTCGGTCCCATCTGCCGGGTGCCGCCGTCTCGGCAGCCCTCCCCCCATCTGGCGGGTCACGCCAGGCGCCACACGCCTGTGCCGTCGGCAGTGTAAATGGATCTCTCTGTTGCTTTCATTTAAATCCTCTGCAAATAGCCTGCTTATGTCATTTGCCCATTTTCCCGTTGGGATTCCCGTCTTTTTGTTACAAACTCGAGGGCATTTCTCGTATTCTCAAGACGCCAGTCCCCAGCTGGGTCACGGTCTGTCTCGGTCAACTAATTTTGTGGCAGCGTTTCCACTTCATCCACGACTAAGGAGGCCACTTACACAAAGTAGGCACATGGCCGAGCCCACTCTGCAGATGAAAAACTGAGGCTCGGGCTCACTACGCCTGTACTCTAGGTTCCCTGGCAGGTAGTGAGAGGAGGATTTGCACTCAGGCCGTGAGCTCGGGCTCGGCTGGTCCCTGCTTGTCCCTTCCCTGCAGACTCCACTGTGACAGCCGGCGGAGAGAACCGTGAGCGTGGACCCCCGGCTCTGCGAGATGCCACAGGGCAAGCTCGACGGCTGTTGGACCCTATTTTTCGCCTTATGCAAGGGCCTTTGCTTTCATTGAGATGCCCAAAGGGCCAAAGTCAGTGACCCCTTATAATCGTTCTACCCGATCTCCTGTAACTGGCCAGACCAAGAGTGTAGTTCTTCAGTCAAACACGACAGTCTCAGCGACTTGCCCAGGAGGCCTGAGGCCACAGTCTGCAGCCCTCCCCACGCCTTCCCTCGGGAGTCCGGCTGTGCCCAGGGGCCACGGAGAAGGCCAGCACGTGCGCATGGAAATGCACCGGAGCACAGGCCTTGCAGGGAATGCCGCTTCCTTCTGTCCCTCTGTCCCCTCTCCCACTGCCAGGCCATCAAACCCATCCTGACAATCACCCAGAAGAGGGAGCAGCCTGAGGGGTGGGCGTGGGGGCCCAGACTGCTGCCGCTCATGGGCAGTGGGCAGCTGGCGACGTGGGCAGCTGAGCCTACGGCCCTGCCAAAGCCACCGCACAGCTCTTGCGGGGGAAGGGCACCTTCCGGCCCAGTCCAAGGCCCAGGGGCTCCCGAGCCCCAGAAAGGCCCCGTGCAGCCCCCGCACCCTCGTCAGGGCCTGGTGGCCAAACCAGCGTCCGTGCCCTGTTTGCTCCAAAGGTTGGCTCTCGAAAGCAGGGTCAGCCTCAGGGAAAGCCAGTGTTTCCCACCACGCTGACGGACTGAAATAACGAGTCTGGCGCTTGGGCCTGAGGCACCGCGGCCGGCCTGGCGGCAGGGCGGGGCGGGGGTGGGGGGAGGCCTCTGCGATGTGTGTCTGGGAGATAGCACAGGTGCCGGCTGTGCTTTGTGGGTGCTTGGGAGATGATATTTTAAAGCTTTTGAAATAATGACAAATACAACGCCTTCCACGAGGGAGGAGAGGAGAGCTGCTCCAAGAGGAAGCTGGGAGAACGGTGGCCTCGTCTATCCTTATCCACACAGAAAAAAGAAACGCGAGGTGGTGTTTGAGAAATAGAAAAGGCTGAGAATAAACACGCTTCGGAGCTGCAAAGCTGCGTCACCAGTTCCTCCAGTTACGTTCCATTTTGCCAGAACGCGGCTCACTTCAGCGCCAGCCTAGGAGACAGGACTAGGGTGCGGGGCCTCCTCACGGCACCCTGTGGCTGGCACCCGCCCTCAGCCTTCCCCCCAGAGAGGGGCAGCCCTGCACGTCCAGCTCTGGCAGCCCAGCCACCCGGAAAACACTCCCAGGTGCGCAGGCAGCCAGACCCCACCGGGCGGCCCAGCCCCTCAGGCCGGGCGGAGCCGTGCGCTTGCGGGCTCCACGCCCGGGTCCTCGTGTGTTCTTGCGTGTGCCAGGTGCCCCAGAGGTAGCTCTGAAACTAGCCGTGCCGTGAAGCTGACAGTCACCTGCCGAGACCTTGTCCCGGGAGGGCTGCCTGGGAGAATGGGAGGTCCCTGCCTTAGCTCAGGATGCTGTGACAAGGTACGAGGCCTGGGTAGCCGACAAGCGGTAGAAATGTTTCTCGCGGTTCTGGGGGTTGGCGTCTGAGGTCCAGGTGCCGCGTGGCCGGGCTCTGGCGGGGGCC
The DNA here is from genome assembly GCA_008750895.1 of Mirza zaza. Taxonomy (NCBI): domain Eukaryota; kingdom Metazoa; phylum Chordata; class Mammalia; order Primates; family Cheirogaleidae; genus Mirza; species Mirza zaza. The sequence goes on along the minus strand of VSMD01061551.1, from coordinate 21,102 downwards.
TCTTCCTGGCTCACAGACGGCCACCTTCTCGCTGTGACTCCAAAGCTGGCCTCACAGTGCTGTTGGGGCTGAAAGAAGCAGAGCTAGAAAAAGTGCCCGACTGTTGTCTACGGCGGAAGGGGCGTCACCTCCCTAAGCCGTCGAGGATCCGGGCCCCAGGCACTCCAGCCTCCACGCACCTGCTCCACTCACCCCTCGCTGACCCCCACGGCTCGGGAAACGCCCCTGCTCGTCTCACCTGTTCCAGGTAGGGCCAAACCCAGATCTCCTGGGGCCAGACACCCTCCCCCTCCTCCAGCGCCCATGCCGAGCGTTTCTGCATCATGGCACCTGGGTCATCCAAGTGAAGAGAGCACACGGTCTCCTCCCCAGAGACACCTTGCCGGCCTCTTCTCCTAGTGACAGGAAGTTCCCGTTTGCTGAGACGTATCGACCCCGGCCTCCAGAAGGCTCAGGGGGTCTGAGGCACCCTCAGGGCCAGAGTTCACAGCCGTGGGTGGACCCGGGCGCCCAGAACCCTCGGGCCTCCCACAAGGGGCGCTCGGTGAGCCGGGAGAGGGCTGCCCGCGGCGCCCAGGAGAAAACTGCCCCCCATGGAGAAGGGCCACCGCCCACGGAGAAGGGCCACCATGAAAACCCTCCCTTTACCTCTCGGTGTCCTCAGTGGGCCCGTTTTCTTTCTAAACTTTGTCCATTCAGCAGACGAGCTTTGCAAGGCCCAGATGCCGGCTCCAGCAAGTGCTGGGGTCCCGTAGGCGAGGGGGGTCTGGTCTCTGACCCCTGGGCGCCGAGTCTCACGGAGGGTTGGGCACCGGCAGCCACAGGAATTCTGGGCAACTAAGAGCCCCTCGCCCCTCTGGACTCCAAGCGAGTAAGATGACATCTTAGCCAAGACCCCAGACCCCGGGGGAGGGAGCTGGGGTGGAGGCGGGGGCAGCCATCCTGGGCCCAGGGAGGGCCCCGTGCAGCTCGGGGGATGAGGTGTCCCCTCCCCCGTGCAGTGGCTGTGAGGTCTCTTTCTGGGAGAGGGTCCAGGGCCCAGCCCCCCCCCCCACAGTGCCCAGGGACCCGGCAGCCAGGGAGCTCAGGGCTCAACCTGGGGCTCAGTTGTGCCGTTTTCAGCCCTGCCTGCGCCACAGACGCTTCCTCTTTTAAAGCAATCTGTTCACCTGCACTCAGTCTACATGCCCTGTCACCACATTTGGAATTATGCAAACTATTATCACACACAAATCACGTACTCTAAAAGTGACCCAGTAGGAAATGAGCCAAGCTCTGGTGCCCGCCCCATCGCACACATGTGCGCGGCCCTGCAGGGCAGGGAGGTGACCTCCCCAGACCTGGTCAGCCTTTGTGTCACCACTGGAGATTCATTCCTTTGGCTTAGATTGCGTTGCCGATAGTTCCTACTAAATGCAAGTATCTGGATGGGGAGGGCCCCAGCGTGCCATCGAGCACCAGCCCCCATGGCTTTGTTCAGGCAGCAGCGTGCGGGGGAGGGCAAGGCAGAGATGAAGCGGCACAGTGGTTAGTGCGGCTGCGTGAGCAGTGAGGCAGCAGAGACCCCCAGTGGGTAGGAGGGAGGCACAGAAAGGGGGACCAGGGAAGACACAGAGCCAGACACCATTCACCCCAGGTCTCTGGCTTCACCGCAACCACTGAGGCCACCAAGGCTCCCTGGGGACCCTCGTGGGCCGACAGGAGGAAGAGACCGCGGCCCATGCGCATGGCCGCAGGCACACCCAGCTGCAGCCGCACCCTGGGCTCAGCTGCGGCCCCACCGGGGCAGAAGGGCAGGGCTGTTTGCAGAGGGTTTGGGGTGCCAAGGAAAGCAAGCCCACGTGGGGACTGTTATGCAACCTGCTCGGTCAGCCTGGGGCTCCTCCCGCCCAGCTCCAACCGCAGGAGCAGATGGACCCCGGGCAGCGGGACGGCGTGTGCTCAGCTCTCCGCTGAGAGACACTGCGGCCAGCCGTCTGTGGGCATCGGGAAATGCTGCACATGTCGGGGCAGGCGAGGCCCTGGGAGGGCGAGTTCTCACCCTCGGAACCGGTGCAGCACTGAGGAGCCGCAGGCGCCAACTGAGGCAAAACAGGAGACATATCCTGGTGCCCACATTCCACCTTCCTCCAGACCAGCGAGCCCTGTGGGCACTGCACACTCGTGTGTGTGCACACACGTCACTTAGAGATAGAGCACCCAGTCCCAGCCTAGACCTGCTCCCAGTCTCTGGATCTTGACTGACCACTGCTCTAAAACAGCTTTTCTGTCCAGGGGACCTTGCTCAGCTGAACACCGAAGGCTGCCCTTGGAGTCCTGGCCTCCAGGGGTCAAGGGTGAGGGTCCAAGAGCCTCCCCACTGCAGCTCGGCCACCAAGGGGCTCGAGTGGCCCTGGAGCCAGAGCAAGTCCCTACCACGCCGGAGCGCACGCCTTGGCCCGCCTGGGATGGAGCCTGGCGCAGGGACTCGTACCGGGTGAACGAAGCTCCGTGGGCTCCCGCAGCTCCTGAGCTGCACTCTCACCCCAGGGAGGGCCACCTCCCCTGAGGGAGCAGGACCCTGTCCTGTCCCATCACCGCCGAGGCCTAGGATCTGAGGATGGCCTCTACTGCCGCAGCACCCCGGAACTTTCCTTCTGCACTTGTTCTCTCTCTAGGGATTTGCTGAGCTGCTAGGCAGACCTTGGCCTGGGCAGAGGGGAAAGGCAGGTGCTGCTACCCCGGCCCTCCGCACGGCACTCCCAACCCCACGGACATAGCCGCCCAGCATGCGGGGGGCACATCGCACCCCAGCACCCCTCACCCCCAAGTCTCCAGGGAGTGTGAGGGTGCCAGGAAGAAGCCGCAGTGCAGATGAGGATGTGGATCACAAGGCTGGGAGGGACCCAGCCCCCAGCTGAAATCCGAGCACGTCCCACCCCGGGGCCCTTGTCATGCCACCGCTCAGCCCTCCATGCTCTGCCCACGCCCTGCCCACTCCTGCCCACTCCCTGCCCAGTCCCGCCCACTCCCTACCCACTCCCGCCCACTCCTGCCCACTCCCTGCCCACTCCCACCCACACCCTGCCCACTCCCACCCACACTCTGCCCACTCCCACCCACACTCTGCCCACTCCCTGCCCACTCCCTGCCTACTCCCACCCACACTCTGCCCACTCCCTGCCCACTCCCTACCCACTC